>VYZT01059601.1:4811-32930 GCA_013400735.1 Pomatostomus ruficeps | reverse complement strand
TGACCTCAGCTGCTCCTCATACGACTTCCCTGCAAGGTCCTTCACAAATCTTGTGGTCCTCCTTTGGACACTCTCTAATAATTTAATGTCTTTCTTAATATTGTGGTGCCCAAAACCACACACAGGACTCAGGGCAAGGCCACCCCAGTGCAAAGCAGAGCAGGACAATCCTCTCCCTTGCCCAGCTGGCGATGTTGTGCCTGATGCACCCCAGGACTATTTTTCCTTAAGCATCTGATGTACAAAATCTCCCCTTTGTTGAACTTTAAAACTGACATTTGGCAACAGTACTTGAGTATATTGGTGAAGGGTCTGGTATCAGTTTAGGGTATCTTTATAGTAACACATTCCTTAGATACAAATATTTTATCCTTCTTAAACTCCTACTTAATATGCATGATTCACAGTAAAAATGAAATCATTTCACTAGAGCCTAAAAAAATGTAAACCTGACTGAATTACAGATGATAAAATGTGGAAATGGTTTCCTCTTTTAAATCACATCTAAACATATTTGCACTGTAATACTCTTAACTTCTACATTTTTGCAAACAAGTCCATGTTCAGCTTTATTTGTTTTATATGTTCAGTTGTCCCCAGGGAAAATCTTCTCTATAACAGCAACAACTATATGTGATTTATTTTTTTTTTAAGGTCCTTGAGCTAAGAAGGTAGTGACAGGAAAACAAAAATAGGAGTGAAGAACTGCCCATTGGTCAAAATTGTTTTCTATTCCTGAGGTAAAACAATAACGAGCTAAACTGGTCACAGACATGAGTTGCTCAAAACTTTTCCACATATTGTGCAGTCAGTAATTGGAATTTGGCAGCCAAATTCTCCAGATAATCTGTCTAAGTCTAGACAGACATATGCTCCAGATTACAGATCAAAAGTCTGAAAGGGAATTTCTGTTGGCTGCTGTGCTTCTGGGTATCAGAATAGTGATTATTTTCTTAAATTTTCAGTGTTCCACTTGTCCGCATCCAGGCAGCACAAGGAAAGTGTATAGACTCAAAGGGAAAGGGGAAATGAGTTAGACTGGTGGTAAAAAAGGAATCAGAGTGCAAGAAAGGAGATAAGAAATCATGAAGGTAGATAAATCATGCGAGATGATGGAAATGAAGTGGAAGAGAAAAAATTAAGGTTTTGCTCTGGCAAGGTCAAAGGGATACAGAATGATTAACTGAGAAGCCTAGAGTGTATTTAATTTCAATAACTTGAATAAGTTTGGGAGTATTTTCTAAGAATTCACTAATCATGTGAATTATCACTGAATTATCCATAGCACTTCTGAATGCTCTTACTCTCTGTACAAGGTTGGCCACATTAATGAGGAGCTGTGTATCCAAGCTATACTCACCATTTGTTAGAGAGATTGCCATTTGGATTTGGCTAAAACTGCCAGGACCAATAGAGACAATTGTGTTCCAGTGCCCATAAACCTTCCCCAGCATTGTTTAATTTATTAGCAGAATTGTAGCTATGAAATTTATGTGTCTGGTAAGACATCTGATGCAAAGAAAAGGAATAGAGAAAGAAATAATCTCACATGAACTTCAAGAGATAAAGACATGAGTTAAGAATAAATAAGGATAAATCAGAATAAGTCAGGACTAAGAACCTGAAGGAAGAGAAATGCAAGACAGAGTAATCAAAAACAGAATGATCCATGGTATTCAATACTCTTTTAGCATGTAAAATTGTCTTGCATTTCCTGAATCTCATCACTCTTCTACTGTCAGTAAGTATTTGTGAAACTTGCAAGTGAACATAAGAAGACATTTTTTAAGTCTTATTTGGTCTCCAAACTGAGTTAGAAAAAAAAGGATAATGGTGTATTACCACTGCAAGTGAAAGGCATTAGATATCTTGGTTATCATCTTAAGTTTCTAATTGCTCAAGGTGATGTTACAATAGCATATAATGTTGCCATTTCTGAGGGAGTTTGGACTGTGTGACTGTTTAAATGAATGAATATTACAGATGCCAATTCACATGAGACAAATTAGAAAACACAGGAATTATACTAGCTGTGTTCTCTTTTCATCCATTTGTGAAGTCTAGCCCTTATTTACCTTACACCAAAAAGAAACTTTCAAGTTTTACACCTCATACAATGAACAGAGTACATCACAGGGCATAGAGAAATCAAGGAGCATAAAGGAACTGAAAATCTTGAACTTCTGTAGAAAGCAGGGGTTTGGTTCTACCACATTTTCTTTGCCTGATCCAGTCTTCAAAGTTCTAAGAGATAACCACAACGTTCTTAGATAGCTTCACTCATCTTGAAAATGTTTATTTTTTTCCCTTTCTTCTGAACCTCCTTCTTTCCTTAATCTTACACTTACATGCTATCTTTTGTTGTCAGTAACAACCCTATTGTATCTTTTCATATGATATTGTAGTGAAAACTGGGGCAAAAGAACTGTACAGTAGTTGAGTATTTCCGCTGTTTTGTTCCCAGGGGAACAACACTGTCTCTTCTCTTACCTCCTCTTTCTTTTACCTTCCTCTTTCAGAATGATTTAACATTACTAGTAGTGTTTTTTGCTGTTCTATGCCAAGACATTCTTGATTTTGCCCCAGTATTCCTGTGCCTTTCATTCACCAACAAATCAGATCGTATCCTTTTTATGCTTCATAAGAACTACTTCATTTCATGGATCCCTAGCTTGAGACCCTCTGGATGATGCACATTCCCGAGTGGCAAAGCCACAGCTGATGGGAGTAGGTACTACCCTTTGAACATATGTAGAGTGCTACATAAATCATAGTCTTACATTCCTAGAACGTGTATTCCTCAAACATTATTTTCAAAAAGAACATTTTTATCTTAAATTACATTTATTTGCCATTTCTGTTTTCTATTAAGATGGTAAAACTATTATGTCATAAAAAACCCAGCACATATCCTGATTAAATATATCAAAGTGAACAGCAACTTGTGATTAAATTATTATATGTGTATTTAGAGCAGATTAAAACTGCAGGGCTTAGGGCATCCATTTAAAATTTAATCTAATTCAAATATACAATAGAATCATCATGATAAATTACGGTAAATTTAAACAATATAAGGATGTTTTTTAGGAAACAAATAGAAAACAGTATGTATTTTACACTTACATGATTCAAGACAATGAAAGACAAATATTATAGGCATTTCCACTCTTTTAATTACCTTATTTTGTAACATTAGCATTCTTTCTTTCAGATTAATGCATTTCAGTTACATTGCGTGTAACAAGTTGCTTAAGAAGGATAAATCCCAAATCTATAATGCGTTCAAGTGCAAAATCTATTCAGAAGAAAGCTTTCAGTTATTAAGTCTGAATTGTGAGTTCTTCATAAGTTTAGACTTCAAAACAGAGTACCAGCCCATGAAAGGAAATGAAAGTGAAAACATCCGGCTCATAGTAAAACCTTCTAAAGTATTTTCTTATTTAAATTTCAAATTTTTTTTCTTTCAAATCTTCCAAATTAAATTTTAAAGATTTATGCAATTATTTAAACTGAGATTTGATTAAGACAGCAACATAGGATTATTCTTCAAAAAACACAACTGTTCCTTCAGTGATTTTATGTAATTTGAATTATGTGAGTATGAGGAACTCTTTTTATAAGAATTTGAAGACCAAGAAAAAGAAATAATTTTCTTGACTGTCCTATTGAATTTGACAAGTCTGAAATATTTAATAGTTTGGAGACAAGAGATAACAATCTGAATTCAGCCCTAAAAATGGTAAACAAACATTTTGGATGATTAAGATTAAAAAGAAAAGTATTTAAACAAAAATACAATTCATTGCAATGTAGCAAACAAAAATATCAACATATGCCTCTATAGGAAGTATATAATGTATGCAGTACAATACCTGTATACGCAAACTGAACAAGATCCCACAGCGCATTGGCGTCTATGCCTTCCATTTTGATCTCTTCTTGCTTGGCTTCACAAACATCACTTGTAAACATGGCAGCAAAGTAGTCAGAGACAGAACTGAGGACAAGTCTGCAAGAAGAGTTAGAAACTGTTGTCATTTGCTTGGATATATGTATTAGAAATTTCACATACATGTAAACTTCTTTAAAAATAATAATTCATAATAATTAAAACTTTTTAGGAGCCATATATTATAATGCACATAGGCAGCAAAACACAGAATGACACGTAATTCTATTTTGGTTTTGCCTCCTGTGACACGAACCAAGTGGTACTTTAGTATATGACTATAAAACAGACATAGAAATTAGCGCTCAGTCTTTCTGATAATCTTCCAATCCTGCAGATGTCCCAACTGTTAACAAGATAATCTCTCAGTATCAAAGAAAACTTATTAATGACATGCATTTCATACTCCAGAGGTACTTTTCTTTGTTCTTAAAGGCTTATTTGTTATAAACTTTAATAATAGCATGACTTTAGACAATCTATAAACCTTCCACTAAACTGTTAGTAGTTTAACATACTGCTCTCTAAAAATATATAACAGAATCACTGTGTAATACAATGTTTTTGTTAATAAACATGTCCAAGGAAAATTATTTGAAAATACCTACAACATGTGCATAGCTTGCTCTTTAGGGATCTGATCTAGATAAATCAATACCACAGCAAGTATCAGGTATGATTGTAATTACTGGGGCTTTCAGTTAAGGCATTCTTCCAAATACCACCTACAGTGAAATTTTGATCTTGTTAGGACTGAATATTCACAGATGATCCTCTGATAGAAATATGGTACAGCTATAAATAGTGTACCATGTGCTTCCATAAGGATGGTCACATTTCTGGATTAATTTGAAAACAAGATATACAAACACTTTAATAAAAGACACAACAATCACAACTGGAGAACTTGGAAACCAAGAGAAAAGCATTTCACATTTTGTGTATTGTTATCTAGTTTGTTCAGGGCAGATTATTATTAAAAAAAATAGCGAAGATAAACAAGTTAATTCTTACCAGCCACCATGGTAATTGATTGCCTTTGCTATCTTAGCTCATCCCAATAGCTAAGTAAAATATGACAGCTTGAATTGGCTTTGTAATTTTACAGTGCTTTAAGCTACTATATTTTACTATATTTAAGTACGGCAGCTTGAAGACATATATATGATCTTTGCCTCTAATGGTGGGAAATGACTAAATAGGTGTAGTAGTTTTATTACTTTTCATGTTGTGCTCACCTCTAGCAATCATGAATTTTAGAAGTAAACATCCTAATTCATAAACAGTTCACATTTATATTTATGTAATGACTAAAAGACAATGGATGACTACAAAAAGATGAACTTAGAAATACACTTTGGTGCTGCCACCAGAAACCCCTAATTTTTTCATCATTGAGGAACATTTACTTCTATATTTATTTATTTATTTATATATTATTTATTATCTTTTTAAATCTTCTTCTAACACTTTTTCTGACCACTTATAAAAAAGTGACTTTATTGTTAATAGATGTTCTAATAAAAGCATCACAAAAATCACAGAAAGGAAAAATAGCATGAAATACTGATGATGTTCTGTGAAATAAAAAACTCTCACAGATAGCAGAGAAGTAATTTAGGCATGTGTTTGAGATTTTCATTTGAGATCATTTTGCATTAGCTGTTGCTTCAGATTTACTAGCCATCATTTAAACTGAACTATGGGTATTCACTTGCTAAAATCAAGGTCAAAACCCTTGGCTGCATCAAAATCAATGGACAAATGAATGAACAGAAGAAATTTTAATGCACCAGTTAATGATCAATGGAAATATTTTCAAACAGTAGTATCTTGTATTTTTAATGCACATATTTTATGTTTGGCTGTTATTTATTATATAATCTTACTGTGTATATATTGTCAAACATAAAACAAACAAACAGAAAACAACAGAGGGAGGACAGAAGATAAATAACAGAAGGATTAAATCTCTTTCACAAACTTTTATAAAAATATATGATTTTCCACAGTTTGGATGGGGAAAGTCAAAGAAGTTATCTAATGGATTTCAGCTGCAAAGGAGCATTCAGTCTACAGAAACACACAAGATCCAGTCCAAAGTGGGAAGAAAAAAGAAAAATAAATAACACAGATGTCAGGTCCTCAGCATTACTCATTCTTCTTAGAGGTTTATCCCTACTGGTTTGCACCACCTATCAAAGAAGTTGGCTTAAATGAGCGGAAAGGTTCTGTAATGTAGCAGCTCACCTACTGAAGCAAGACAAGCTTATGAATAGAGTGATAAAGAAAGAGGATTGGTTTTTTTAAGTGTATTATGTTAATCAATAGTTACAGAAATACTGAATCAGCTATTTCATCAACTTATTATAACCAAAAGAAGTTAACTGATTTCAAGACAATAACTTTTACCACAGGAAGTGCTCCACAAGTTGAACTGAAGTGAGAGGAACTTGCTAATTACACTTAATTCTGAAAGGAGACACCTTTTGCAAATCTTTATTGTATTCCAGGGTTGAGATAGAAGATCAAAAGTGAGAAATCAAAGAGATCAATTAATTTGTAATGATCTGCTGTTTTTGTAGATCAGAAGGCTCCAAACAGCCCTAAATCTTGGTTTAAAGACATCTTGACCTATTAATCAAGAAAGGTCACGTGTCTGAAGATGTCACCCTTTTCAGCTACCGATCTGGAAGTGAGAATACATAATAAACTCCTTTATCCTTGAGACTCATAGCAGCTAACTCATGGCTTAAAATGAGTTTGTGAACCCAGAAAGATTTTCTCCAGATTAAGGGACGTCTTTACCTTCACAACTAATTTCAGCCTGATAAATTTCTGGTTTCTTTTATAAGTAAACCATATGACTGATGGGGGTTGTGACCTATTTTTCCCAGGATATCAGATTTTATTTTAGTCTATTATAGAATATTTCTTTGCCATTTTCACAACTGTTTTCATATACACCTTTGATACAGAATTGACTCAACACTGATGGTGCATTTCTTAATTAAAAGAAGCAAACAAACCTTGATCACTTAAAATCTTTAAGAAAACTCTTAAAATATTTTACTGCCTATCATTTCTACCAAACACACCATGTCTACCAGAGCTTTAGTTTTCTTCAGAAACTGCAAGGAATGCACATCTCAGTTGACAGATTTGATAACAAAGTCTATTGTCCAAAACACTTAGTCAGTGTGTTTGTGTTCTTGAGTAACTTCTGAAGATAACTGCTACTGCAGCCATTATTTTGAACTCCATGTTGTTTTGAACCAGTAGAAAGATGAAAGGAAAAAAAAAAGAAAGAAGATATATGAATCTAAGTAATCTCCCAATATTTGGGAATGGGCAGAACAGGGAAAATGTCACAGTGAGGACGATAAGAACTGAGGAAGATCCATTATGATCCAAATACAAAGCAGAACTCAGGGCTTTTCTCCAGAAGCCACATATTCAGACAGAGCATAGATATTTGATTGTAGAAAGAAAACACAATCAACTGTGATACTGAATTTGTGGACTTAATGATTTAATTTATTCACTGTAGGTCCACAAGAAAAAGAGGAAAAAAAGTTTCCAGAAGAAGCAAAAGTTCAGTTTTATCATCTTTGAACTATCAGCAGAAATGTCAGTGACACAGACACTAGGTTTGATGAAAGTATGGAGATAGATCTGTGAAGTCATTAGAATAAGTGACTGCTTAAGTACCTAGATATTTTAAAGTCCATTTGTGATCCTGTTCTTTTATTCTAGAACTCGTTTGTATAGAATGATGCAATAGAGCATCATTATTAATTTATCTTCACAACCCATTCCTTCATAGAGCTTGGTTTGCTCAAATTCTTGTGTGTGATTTTCAATCCCTTTTTTGATGGTGGGCTGTCACATCTTCCTGACCCAAACAATTTGTGTATGTCATTTTCTCATCTACCCAAATTTGTTTATTTTCATATTCTGTATCATTTAGCCTCTCCCTCAATTTTCATTTTTTTTAAATAATACAATTTGAAACCAGAATCAATCCCCTACACGTCAAAGTCAGAACCAGTTTTTTATTCAGGGCTAAAGCTGACCTATAAAAACCTTGCACCCTTTTAGACCACATGAGAGAAGCCAGACAGGTCGCTCAAGGCATCTCAAAGGAGATTAGTCAGCTGAACAATTCTTTCTACTTTCTTAAGACACCTCATCCTTGTTTCTTTTACCCTTCAAAGTCCATTTCAGTTACTGCACCTACTTCCAGTCCATAAAGTAATAGCATTAGTATTCTGTTTCAATACAGTAATAAAATATCTCTAGTTGGAAAGAACTCTTAAGGCTCCTAAAACAAAAATAAACCATGTGATTAAGCACATGACTCAGATGTTCCGTGAAGTCTTACCACTTCCCTGGAAAGTCTGTTGGAGTGACTTACCACCCTTCTGCTGAAGAACATTTTTCTAACATCCAAACTGAACTTCCCCTGACTCATCTTCATTCCATTTCCTTGGGTGCTCTCACTGGTCACCAGAGAGATGAGATCAGTACCTCCCCCTCTGCTGCTCCCCTCGAGGAAGCTGTAGACTGTGATGAGGTCATCCCTCAGCCTTCTTTTCTGTAGGATGAACAAGCCAAGTGACCAGTGACCTCAGCTGCTCTCCTTGTACATTTTTCCTTCAAAACGTTTCACCACCTTGGATGCCCTGCTCTGGACACACTCCAACAGTGTGCTGTCCCTATACTGTGGCTCTCAAAACTACACACAATACCCAAGGTGAGGCCATACTAGCACAGAGCAGAGAGGGACAATCATCCCTGGACGCGCTGGTGATGTTGTGCCTGGTGCTTCCCAGGGCACGGCTGGCCCTTTGCTGCCAGGGCACTGGTGACTCATGTTCAACTTGCCAGCAACCCAAACACCCATATCGAGATTATCAATCCAGGTTAATACTAAAAGCTTATCTAAAATGCCTTGCTGCTTTCCCTCTGACAACAGGAATTTCTGCTGTTGCTGTTGTTCTGTCCCAACAATATTACTTGAATGAATTGTTTTTAAACTCATGGACAGCAGGTTGTGTTAAACAACACAGTTCAGATGCAATGTTTGATGTGAGAACTTCCTCAAACCTTACAGATATCCGGGAATAACACAGGGCTGCTGTACTGCTTTTAGTCTGTGTTTTCCACCTGCATCTGTTAGTGAATACTGCCAGAAAACAAGTCGTGTCTTTGGACTATGTAATGTGCATTTTTCTTCTTTCACTCTCTGCTTCAAGATTTTTCCTTCCTTCTCCATCTGGTTCTCCTTTCTTTTCTGCCTGGTTCTTTATTCTTTCATCTCGTCTTTCAGCTAAACATTCACCATTAATTTTAACCTCGTTTTACTAACACTATTTTTTTTAACTTCATCTCTCTATAGTAGTAATCAAAATGCATTTAAAAAGTTGTTACCATTCCTTAGAGAACTAAACCAGACAAAGCTAATTCCATTTTGTTGAAGGAGTTTTATTAAGTTGACCTTCACTTTTTATTCAAATACTTGGAGAAAGATTTGAGTAACCTTACTAAAGTATTTCTTTGTTTTATATGTTATTGTTAATTTTCCAATAGTCTGCACTACCTTTTCTGCCATGGTAAGAGTCCTCTGTGATTCTTGAGTATTAGAAAGAAAAAGAAAGTCGACATTTCTTTGATATTAAGAGAAAACAGAAAATAAAAACTTGGATTTCTCATTATACACTCAACTATACTTGACTATATTATAACAACAAAAGTAGATTTCTTCATTTCTCAACAAGTGCAATGAAAGCCAGAATTGCAAGCTGAGACTGTAACTCTCATACATCTTTTTTGTATTTTCTGGTTTTATTGAATTTTCTGTTTTATTGAACCCAGTCTCTATTATATGGGAGTGTTTTGTTTTAAATTCCATAGGGGTAGGTAAATTCTATGCTTATATCACATTTGTTCTTCTTTTGTTTCCCTTCAGCATTGAGTTCCTGTACTGTTTTGTGCAGCATTACTAACCAAAACATCTTAAACTACAGTCTGAGTTTAGAGATGCCTCTAACATTTATGCAGTCCTAGATGGAAGTTTTAATGAACTGTCCAGTGCAAATATTAAAGATCTAAAGATTTGCAGTGACTTTAGCTCGTTTCTTCGCAGCATTTTTGTTCTTCTGCAGCTGTAGAATATAGTATTTCAAGTGCAGCATGTAAAACCAGTGCAATTCATGAAAGTTGCCTTCACTCAAAACAACCAAATCATTGATGGTAAACATATATTAATTTTATGTTGACTCATGAGATTATTGCTTGATTAACAACTTTCATTTACCTTGGAAACAACTGGTGCTCAGATCATGTCACTATAGTTCCGAACAATATTTACTTCCCAGTATTTTTCTGGTTTAGATGACATTTTCTACCTGCAGTCTAGATTTCTAGATACAACCACATTTGGCTGATTGCAAACTGGATGGAAGTGTCAATTACAGTGGGTTGTTTTTACTCCTTTGTTTGTTATCTAGCAGTAATGCCCAAGTTCATCCTATTCCAGGCACTTTAAAGCTACAATATGTTTCTTGTCTGAAAAAGGTTATATTCTAAATGGTAGGTACAGAAAATGAGAAAAATATATATAGCATGCTTCTCCAGAATGAGCGGAGAAACTACAAACTCCATGTTCATAATAAATTAGGATGGATTGTTAATCATGCAACATCTTAAATTAATGGAAGGGAAATTATTATTTTAGCATTTTTTCTCTTTTTAAGGTATTTAAATTTTTATATTTAATTTTTATTTATACATGTTATAGCAATATAACAAAAAAAAGAGGTTTACTAAGTTTTTGAAATTTATTTAAATGTCAGTTACTTTCTGCTCTGAAATGCCTACTAAAAGGTATTCCTACTTTCTCAGTATCATTTTTGGTTAATCACTACAATACTTGGTTGGTTTTTCCTTCATTTTACTATTCCTCCATGCAAAATATTACACCTGCAACCTGTTTAATGGAGTATTAGATTAGATAAATGCAATTTTCAGGTGCTAACAAAAAGTTTAATCACATTATAACTTTAAAGCTGTTTGAGACAACCAAACAATGAAAAGCTGCTCTAAAGCTGCTCTAATACGTAATTATACATAATTTGACTTTCTCCTTTTTTTTTTTTGGGGGGGAGAAATAAAAATGTAAAAAAAAAAAAAAGAAGAAAAAACAAAATGGAAACCCCTCAACACTAACAACAAAAATTAACTTGGGAGCATTCAGGCTATGATCAGAGCTTACCTGACATTTTTCCTACAAAAGTATCAGGCTTTAGAAATCTTACATCACAGCAACAGTTTCTCCTCTAGAGAAAAAGTTATCTAAACAGATCATCAAATAACATAATGAAGACTGGTGAAGAGGGGAACAAAGAGTAAGCAGGATCAGGAATGAAGCTAAAAATAACAGAGACATCATTTGTGAGATATTTCGCAGATACGCAAGAACCAAAGGCAGTGTAACTATTTTCGGTGTCCTTTACTTCATTTGATGCAATATATTGTTATTTCTCAACTGAAGTTTTACTTTTACAGAAATAGACACATTAAGACTACACAAAATACTTCTCAGTGCTTGGTTTTCACACTATTTTTTTGTTTTAATTTGTTCTAAATCAGAGAAAAAATGAAGAAAAATATAATTTTCATACTTGTTATTGAAGAATCCCCTGGTTTTCTTAAAGTTATTTTTATTGTACTCTATTGTAGTATATTAAATCGATTTCATTTTATAAAGTTATTCTTTAAAAACTAGAGAAAATATATGAGGATAATTTTTTTTTGCAATAAATTTGAGTATTTTGTATTTCTTAAATTGTTACATATTCAGTATAAGATATGGCTTGTAATATGTTTAAAGTAGATTTTAAAAGAATATTCATTTTATCTAGGATCTGATTTTATAAACTTATATGGAGGATACTCTATCAAGCTCCTACCTATCATTTAAAAACTGCAAGCAGGCTTTTTAGATGTTCTCAGGAATGCAAAATATATATTACCTGGCCTAAACTGCAAAAAACTTTACTGCATCTGCTCCTGACAGGTCTGGGTGTGAAAAAAAAGACCTGAGAAATATGTTGGCAAACTTGGCTGCAGTGACCATGAGACAATGAAATTTAAGACAATGGATCCTGAGAGAAGTTAGTAAAATGAAAAGCAAATTACAAGCCTAGACTTCAGAAGTGCATCTTGATGAAATTCAAATACACAATGGGAATACATGGAAAATGAAAGCAGAGATTAATTACGTGGGAGAAATACAGAAACATCATCCCAACACAGAAAAATGGAATTAGAGAGGCCCAAAAGTCAGGTACACATGAAGTCAGCAAGGGACTCGATAGTAAAGAAGGGCTTCTGTAAATGCAAAACTTTTGAAAGATTTTGTGCACTGCTCAGAATGCTTTATTTGGCTCAGTCTTTTTTTTTTTTTTAGCATAGTGTGTTTTGAGGATAAGTTTAAGATGTAATACTAGAGGAAGCTCTACAATGTCACTAAAAGGCCACTCTGTCCTATCCGTAATGGATCATGATAATTGCAGAAGTTTTTTAAAGACTGGAAGTCGATTTCCATGTCCATCCTCAAGAAGAAAGACGTAGTCACCTACAGACTGGTTTGCCTCACCAAGATCATGGAGCAAATTTGCCTGGAAGACACATGCTGGATCACTGAAAAGAGTGAGGAAAATAAAAACTGGAACAGGGTAACAAGAGAGGAACCTCCTTAAGAGATGATATTTAAAAACTAACTGGGTATGACCTCAATAGTGCAATCTAATCTTATAGTTTACCCTGCTTTGAGCAGGGAGAGTTGAATATGTAATTTCTAGGACTGTCATGACCACAATAAAACAAGCAGCTCTCTGTGCTTATCCAACCACACATGTCTAAAACAATACAGAATAAACACTATTAAAAAAAACCTTTTCCAGTTATTTGAGATTTGGACTTTAGACTGTAGACCACAGAGAATTAGAAAATTAAATGTAAAGGTGTCTGAAGGTTTATTAGAAAATCTAAATAAGATTATCGCTATTATTTCATGGTCAGTCTTCTTATTAAGGCATTTTTCCAGCTCAGGAAGGATTTATATATGCTGTAGAATTGAAATGACAAATGTGAAATTAAATTTACTACTAAAAAGTGCGCATCCAAATACAAACAGCTGTATTAAAAATAGTAGGGGAACTGAACTAAACTAATTTAAAAACCCCATGATTTAAATATTTTAATAGAGGCTTCTGTCTTGTTTTACTTCTTAGTATTTGGACAATAACTTTGACTTTGCAGTCTTGTATATTACACCTTTTTTCTTTTACCTCCTGTTATGGGTGATGATATATAGACTTAGAATATAGACTATCCAGCTTCTTTGTTTAACAGGAATAGTCTCTGTGTCCATATTCACTTAGGGCAAAAGGAACTTTGAAAGGTCCAAGTTGTCAAGATGACCTTATAGTATTCCTCTGCACCAGGAAGTTAATTCATGAGTTCAGAAATGCACTGGCTGTTTTTCTGACTTCTTGCTGGGGAATGACAGTCTTGCTCTGAATTTAGTATCTCAGCAGAGGAATCAGGACACAAGCAGGGAACAGATTACCCTTGGTTTGCAGCCTTACGCAGAGTTCAGATGCAAAAATACTTGCTCACCTGGAAATTCTGAATTATTCTCTGTATTTTAATCCAAACTCTAGGACTGAATTTTTATTTGCATGCATTAAATGAAAGCCTATTGCTGAGACCAAAATCTCAATGAAGAGTAACTATTTTAAGCTCTAATTGTTATCCAAAACTAAGTATAATTTCATAAATACTGGCTGCTTTAATACCAGACAATCTTGCACAATTTTAAAAATTATAATGTAATTATAATTTTTATACCAATGATTATCATTCAAAGTAAATAAGGTATTTTTTAGTTCATTGAAATACACAGGTCATGGGAAGAAAGTGTTCAGTATTCTACTGTAAGTGTCTGAGAGACTCTGTACAACAGACTTATCAGGGGATCAGGATCTTAAGCTAGAAATGATGCTGTGTTCAGTGTAGCTATACAGCATCCCATTTCAGAAATTTCCATTCTCTTCACATAAGAACAGCATCACAGCAGGGAGAATTGTTTGTCACATTCACCACCAGTTTGCTAGTTGAGTGCTACTTGAACTTCTGAAATCTGTACAAAACAACCTCACCTTCAAAGCCCCAACCTTCAAATCCACCTTTTTCATCCACTTACACTTGCATTTAAAACAAGAGGGAAGTAGGATTAGTGGCAACAGGAAATGCTGTTCTAAGAAATACACACACCCAAAACATTTACTTTAGTAATTTCAATATTTTATGCTTATCTCCTACCTATGTGCAGGAATCTTGCGATCCCCGGCAATGAGAATAACGTCACAGAGCTGCTGCTGCTTCAAGTAACTCTCCATCTTCCTGAAGGTCTGCTCTGCGTGGTGAACAGCCTGGTAGAATTCCTCGGAGCTACACGAATCCATGTCACAGTGGGGTGGCAAGGGGTGGCTGGCTCCTGACAGCCTGCAAACCACAAGGAAAACTCCATGTTGATAAGATGTGACCAAGTGTTGACTTCATCACAGCTTCTAGGATCTGATACAAGCAAATCAATCCATCCTTTCCCTGTTCTCATCACTAGAAGTACAAGATATAAAAGTCTTACTGCATTGGGAGAGAAATGGAAAAAGCAATCCTATCTTTCCACTGATTCTGAGCACCTACTCTAGTTCACTTTCTCAAATTCTCATTCATTTTACACCACTTGGGAAAGAAAAATAAAACTCTGACTTAATTTGTAATGAATTATTATTTTCGCAATGAAAAATTACGTACCTACTTTTTAACCAAAAGGCTCATTAATACAAAGTGAATTTAGCCCTCAAAGACAATTATGTCTATATTAAAAAAAAAAGAGAGAGAAACAGGAGAAAATGTAATTTTTTTCATTATATAGCCATCTATTCCTAGTTTGAAGTTACTTAGTTAGGTGTTGCAGTGGAAGATAAGACAAAGTGTCAGGAAGCACTAATCCTTGAGGAAACTAATGTTAGAGTTTCCAAATAGTTCTCAACACAGATGATACCACCTTCTTTTACAAATATGCTATGAGATGGATTCAAATGAAAGGCATAAGATTATATATGACTCATAGTGCTGAAAATGAAGGATATCACAGACGAAGCTGACTTTTATTCTTCAACTAGATATATACAAAACTGTTTACATAATCAATAGAAGAGCAATAGAAGACATATTTTAGTCCAGCATATGAAACAATATTATAAATTAATTCAAACCAATCTCATATTATATATATTCTATTGAAATATTAAGGAGCACATAAGAAATGCTGTTTATTTACAGAAATAATACAACAGTTTCATTGCACAAGGTTTGAATTCAGTAGGTATTACATTCAAAAAATGATATTGAAAGACCTATAAGAAAATGCAGTCTACGTTCCAGGTGCTGGGAAAAAATTGAAAAGTGCATAAACATAGTCATTCTTAAAAATCAGAATGAAATACAGTTATAAAATAAAAGTAATAACAAAAAAACCCAAACCAAATTCTTGAGATATGCTAGCAATTTACTTTTCAATTATATTTTGTCCAAAAGTGTTCCACATAGTCTCCTACACTCAGGGCTCAACAGATTTAAGGAGGAAAGGCTGGTCAATCCTTTTGTCACAGGAATCCCCCAGCACCATTTATTCTGTGCCATGTACAGTTACTAACTTAACAGAAGGAGTTATCATTTAAAATTAAGTAACTTCGCTTTACTTAAACTTCTTTCAAAATAAGTATATTCACTTTTGTAACATGACGTTGGATACTGAAAAATTATCAGTTGGTTTGAATTAATTGATAATGCTATTTTTATGTTGCAGAGGTTACAACATACATGAATCTGTCTATAGGAAACTGAACTGATAAAATGTTATTAAACTTGACTCCTCAAAAGAGACAGTTATGAACTGGTGACTTAGAAACATGTGCTTAATTCTGTTACAGCTGATCTTGTTATATTGTCAAGTACTTTATGCCAGATATTTCCTCCTGGATAAAACAAACACATTCATTCTCTGAGTGACATAATTTGCTTATGTGTTCCTATCTAATTTGGATGCCAACCGTTGATCAGAAATCCATGTTTTCACATTTATTTTCACATCTTTGGTTGATCAACAGATGCTTTCCCATAAAACTCTAATGATAGAGCTAAGCTCATTAGAATGGTTAGTGGACAGATATTTCAGATTGGTTTTTTTTCAATTTTTTTTTCCATTTCACTTTGATTGTAGCCATACACAGATTTCTTTAGTTTTACTGCTGGAGAATTAGAATGTCAAGTAATTTAAAAGGAAAAAAAATTAGTTCCTAATAAATGAGGTTGATAGGTTTAAACAGACACATTTCTTCCTCTCCTCTGGGGAATTTAGAAGTGACAAAACCAGTAATTCTGAGAAAGGAAAGTAACAGGAATGAGCAGATCTTAATGGGTTCATATTGTTTGTTAGTTCAGAAGGTAGGTCTAGGTCAGCTTACATTTGAACAGACAGGATTCTAATCCTGAATCTTTCTGGCTATTCAAAATGCTGCCTTTTTCAGGTCAGAAAAGGAGAAGTACCCTGATTGATTTTATGCTAGTCTTGTGAAGTAAGATTGGACTGTAATAAGCTTAGTCTATTTTGTTCTTGAATTGCTAGGCAGTGTTTGCCACAAATTTTGCTCTCTGTCCTGCTAGCAATTTATAAGCAACACTTTCTATCCTCTAACTCAGTATATCTGTCACTTAGCAAGTCAGTAAATGACTGCTCAAAAGCAAGCCACCAAAGACCCAGCGTATGATACAGCAAGCAATAAGCTTAGTAGAAGATAGTAAGTTAATATTTTATTTATTTTCTAAGAAAGCCCAGATCAAACGCCTGTTTACTTTTCCCATTCAAGAGCTACCTCTGTTTCATTACAAATGCTCTGTCTGCATAATCAATGCTTTAAATTCAGATAGTAACTTGCTAAAGTAGGAATTAGTTAAAGCAAATACAATTTATTACCAATTACCAGTTTGTGAAAGGCATGTATAGGTACTCAGGGCCAATTAGCAATATGAAAATCACGTTTTCTCTTTGCATATATTGCTCTTGCTTAGGTGCAGACAAATTGAGCCACAAATGGAGTGAGAGGCTTGTTGATTGCATTCAGCAGCAACACAAATTTGACTGAGAATTCCCTGAGTCTTTCAAAATCCTTTTTAGCATTTGTGTACCTCAAAATCCTGTAATCAGTGAACTGGACAGACTCCAGGTGGACTTTTCCATAATCCTCCTCAGCTGCAAGCAAAAAGCCTGAACACAGTGTGGAAATTTCAAACATTTGGGAGTTGTCCAGACTGAAATACTTTATCTTTAAATGACTAAGTTAATAGTACAGAAATAAGGAAACCAAATCTTTCTCAAGTTTACAGCAATGATACTGAAGGGTGACACTGCAGCATGAAAATACTAAAAGGCTCACAAAAATTATCAACATTGCAAATAACCAATAAACTTACATGGTTTTTTTTTTAATGAAATGGTAAACTAGAGTGCATATTGCAGAATTAAAAAAAAGGAAAAAATCCACCTTAGCAAGTTTGTACAGACTAATTTTCAGTGCTAAGAACAGCATCCTGCCCTTAAAAGAGAAATTATTAAAGAGCCCAAAGGTGTAGAGAAAAATCCAGCCTTGGAGCCATTACTGATCTTAAAATAGTCTAAATAGAAATAAAAACCTAGAGAACCTAAAACATCTGACTTCACGATGCTCCTCTTTTACTAGAAAAAAACCCCACTGATTTTAACAGGAATATAGAAATGAAAACCTTTAGCTTACAGTAATGTTGTTGAGGACTTAAAGAAAAAATGCAACGGGAAAAGGGACCTCATGCCCAGATATAGCTACCGGTATCTTTCTTGTTAAGTAATTAGTAAAACCAGTAGTTAAACCATATCCTGAACAAAAGAACAAATAAGATGTACTTTGAAAGACAGAATTCATATGACATGAAACTATACCACATTTCTCTGTGTAAACAGAGGCTTAGATTTAGAAATATTTCCATTCTGGAAATTATATTCATAGAGGTGCAGAAAACAACAGATTCATATCACTGTGTATGGCAGAGTACTTTACAGAGTACTTAGGTATTTCAAATACTCAATTTGAATACATTTATTTTTCATTCCACTGAAGGCCCTGGCCCCAAAATAAAGAACTCTTTAACCAGAAAATGTCATATAATTTCATTGCTACTAGAATATTAAATCCTGCTGTATTTAACTGTTTTTTTCAGTTTTCACTTATACTGGATTAATCATGCAAACTTAATTCAAAACCTATTCTATTTAATTTAATGTATATTATTGGGCACAGATCCAAAATACACAGCCAAGAAACAAAATATACCCAGTTCTTCAGTGAAAAAAACCATTCCTTTGCTATTTATAGCTTGCAAAACCAGAAGAAGTATTCCATATGTAAGAGTGTAAAAAAATCTTCACACAATTCATTCTCTAAAAATTACTTATTGAATGCTTAGAAATCAATAGCGTGTGGAATTGCACCATCTAAGATGGACTGTCAAAAGTCATGGCTCTCATTAGTGATCACTTGAAAAAAGGCAAGAGGAAGTTTTACAAAGACTTTAAACAGTTTTCTTACTGCAACAGCAAGGCTAAGATTCTGTTTGTGAATAAAAGCTATGCTTTTCACTCTGCTGCCAGCAATCAGATCTGCAACTCCAGGCTCTGCCCAGAGTTTCAGCAGGTAGAAGTGCCAGATAAAAAATAATCAGAATATCAAATAGGACTTTTTAGTTTTACCAGTTTTGTTCAGAGATGTATTACTGCTGTTTCAGAGATTCCTGTTCTATGTAAAATAAAAAAAAAGAAAAATTAAAGAGTCCAGTGCACATTATAAACTCATTGTTCTATACATAAATTTGCATAACGTATACTTTACAATGGTGTTTCCTCCTAAAGGCAATTTGTGAATCAAGATACTTGTAATGTAACTCATTTTTTGGACACCATAAGGCAAAATACAGTCACTAGCACATCTGTGTGCCCAGCAAATAAACACCTGAATCCTCTATTGTTCTGTATTTCTGTACATTTTAGGAGCATTACCAGACACAAGAAACAAAGTACTAGCTACCAGTTTATTGTGTGATCTCTGACAAATTGTTTGAGGAGCTCTTCAGAAACACAGGAAGGACAATGAGAAGGGACTACTGCACCACACCAAACTGCTTCTACGGAGAAGAAATATTTGCCTTGTTTAGTAGCTCTATTGGGTTTGCATGGCCAGGTTTTGTTAGTGGGCGTGAGAGTGGGGTACAGAGGGGGCTTCTGTGAGAAGCTACCAGAAGCTTCCTCCATGTCCAGAAAAGCCAGTGCCAGGCAGCTTTAAGATGAATGTGCCGCTGGCCAAGGCTGGGCCAATCAGAAATGGTAGTAACACCTCTGTGATAACAAATTTAAGAAGAGGAAAAAGAAAGAAGTTATTGCACAGATGTAATTGCAGCGAGTGGAGGAGGGACAGGAGGTGCTCCAGATGCTGGAGCTGAGATTTCCCTGCAGCCCATGGTGAAGACCATGGTGAGGCAACTGCCCCCCTGCAGCCCATGGAGGTCCATGGGGATGTACAGATCCACCTGCAGCCCGTGAAGGAGACCAACACCAGAGCAGGTGGATGCCTGAGAGGAGGCTGTAGCCCTGTGGGAGCCCTGTGCTGCNAGAGGAGGCTGTAGCCCTGTGGGAGCCCTGTGCTGCACCAGGGCAGTGGCAGGAACCTGCAGACCTGTGGATAGAGGAGCTCATGCTGGAGCAGGTTTACTTTGCTAGGACTTGTGACTCTCTGGGGGACCCATGTTGGAGCAGCCTATGCCTGAAGGACTGCACCCTGTGGAAGTGTGACCTGCTTGCAGCAGTAATCATGGTGGGCTCTTGGCCATGGGATGGACTGTTGGAGAGGTTCATGGAGCACTGGCTCCTGGGAAAGGGACCCCATGTTGGAGCAGGGGAAAGACTCTTCCTCCTGAGCAGTGTCAGGAACGACATGCAGTGTACTGACCACAACCCCCATTCCCTGTCTGCCTGCACTGCTGCATGGGAGGAGGTAGAGCTTGGGAAGGAGGGAGGGGTGGGGAAAAGGAGCTTTTTAGATTTATTTTACTTCTCAATATCCTGGTCTGATTTTATTAGTAATAATTTCAATTAATATCGCCAAGCAGAGCCTGTTTTGTCCATGATGGTGTCCATGGGAGTGATCTCTCCCAGTTCTTCTCTCAATCCATGAACCCTTCACTGTATTTCCTCTGCCCTGTCCAGTTGCAGAGGGCAGTGATAGAGTGGCTTTGGTGGGTGGCTGGTGTCCACTGTCCACTACAGTAGCTGACCGGAGAAAAAAGCAGAAGTACGGTTAGAGAAGGAAGACTTTGCTCACAGCATGATTTTTCCAGGTTGCTAATAAAATATACAAAGCAAGGCATCTCTTTTGCTTCAGTTCAAAATACTCTCAGTTGGATTTTTTATCTATGATTCATTACCAGATAATAACCTAACCTAAGCTACAAGCATAGACCTCTCTGTTGCCAGTAGTGATAAAACAACACATAAAAATTCCATAGCCTTCTGAAATACTTGGGCTTTTTAGATTTCAGTTCTTTTTAAAATGTCTTATTTTTGCCTTTTCTTTTTTCAAAATTGAAATGTTAAATAAAATTAATTTAATGAACAATTACTAAAAATCTCATTATTCTGAAAGCAATTACTTACAGAATTCTGTAATATTGATGATAAATGCTTTAGCTTCCCTCAGTCTTTTCCCATCTTTTTTCCAGAATTTATTACTTTTATTGATTAAATGAGTTTGTTCCATGTCCTATGCCCTAGGAAATACTCACTGTTAGGATGATCAGTTGATTCTTTAAGTGTTCAACTGATCCTTTATCTCTTCACACTTTCTCACCTTTTATCCTCTACAGTCTTCTAAACAACTACATCACGCTTCCTATTTCCTCTCCTCTTTCTCCACAGTCTAGTGTCCAGTCTCAAAAACAGTGTAAGCTTTTGCTTACCTCCACCAGTACTCCTACCAATATTGTGCTCTCCTTTCTGTCAATATTACTTTCAGCATCTCTCTCCAAGACTTACGGCTCCCAGTAATTTAGATTCCATGGATGAACAACTAAATGGGGTCAGCAGTCCAACACAGTCTTGACTGATACTTTAAAAAATGGCATTTTCAAATAAAGATTGAGAGTGAGCAGCAACAATTATCAATAGACTGATTTCAAACTTCGAAAAAAAATTAAAATATAATGCTTGCATAAAAATTAAATGTATGTAAAGTTTGAAGTTTGTTGGTTCTGCAGTTTTTAATGAAGTCAAAGGTAGGGGGGTTGGGATGGAGGGGCTTTTTTCCTCAATAGACAGAAAAATGCCACATTGTAATGCTTTTATTTGACAAGGTTAAAAAAGTTTCATTTTGATATTGCTTTATTTTACAACTATAAACTGTCTTAAAAGACATACTAAAACACTTATATAGTAAGGAAAGCTTTAATCAATTTTATTCATGTATGTATTTTTGGGAAGATGTAGTACATAAAAATATTCTGATACAGAAGCTTCCAACTGAAGATTTACAGGTCTGTACTACTAATGGGGATGGTTACTTTCCAATTTATGTATTCTGAGAGGTAAAATGAAAGATAGCCCAGATAGAAATGGTGCCATTACTGAGAAAATATCCATTTTATATAACCCTTCCAGTCAAAAAAATTGTTAGCAACTGTTTTGCTCAAGTTATGCAAAATTCCGCAAAGTACGCTTTTAGTAAAGAGCAAGTTTGTGAAACTGACTTCATTTAGTTATCACATGATAATTTCTTCAATTTAGCCTTTTAAGATTAGTTTTGTGTTTTGAAAGGGGTTTTTGTTTGCTTTGTGCATGTTTGTGTGTTTTTAATTCAGAATGTCAGATCTAATTTTCACAGCTCTTGAGACACCTAATGTATAATGAGACAACTAGAGAAATCACTCAAAAATCACCATCTCAGGCAAAAAGAGAGTCAACTTGGTGAAATTAATTTAATTTACTAATCAAAACAGAGGAGGATAATGAGAAATACAACCCATATCTTACAACACTTTGCCCAATAACTCCCCTTTTTAGGCTCAACTTCACTCATGATTTCTTTACTTTCTCCCTCTCAGCAGTACAGGGAGATGGGGAATGGGAGCTGTAGTAAGTTCATCACAATTTGCCACTTTTTAAATTCTTTTTCAAATCTACTCATTGGTTCTTACAGAGTCTTTGAAGTGTAACTAAGATCTCTTAATGTTTCTCTCATCATGTAAAAATACAACAATTTACTGTAATGTATCACAGCAGAAAATTCATACCTAAAATCATTCTCATTGTTTCTGAAACTCATTTCAACACAAAGATCATCATTTTATAAACCCTATTTCAAGTTCCAAACACTTTCTGAAACCCAGAGAAAACTGTTGAAGGAAAGCTGATAAAAAGGTTCATCATACTGGTTGTGCCAGGAACCTGACAGCCATAGTAATAATGGTACTACTACAAACATCTGTCACAAGTTAGCAGCCATCACACTTCCTTGATAAATTACACCTTCTGCCCGCCACTCCATATCTTTGACCTATTCTGCCTTTAAATAGTTTTGCTCTGCAGCAGAGAAAGACACTGGTCAGACTGCTCTCTCCCACTCACAGCTAATGTTGCATCCACTACTTTTTCAGCTTTGCATGCCCAAATAGAAGGAGCTGTTTGTTCCAGCTGTTCCTGGAAAACCGATGTTAACTCAAATGAACAGAGTTCTCCCAGCATATTTTAATGACTTGGACACATGCTGATGTATTTTACACATTCACATTGCTAGCAAAACTTTTTATCATATTGGATCTTGCTATACAAATTTCTTTTTTGTGTCATGGAGGATACAGGATACAAAGCCTACAAGTATAAAAGCCCTGCAAACAGATACTAGGTGCATATAAACCTACACTACTGAAAAGTTACAGGTCTATACTACTAACGGGGATATTTACTTTCCAATTTATATAGTCTGGGAGGTAAAATGAAAGACAGTCCAGACAGAAATTATGCCATTACTGGGAATATATCAATTTTATATAACCCTTCCAGTCAAAAAAGTTTTAGCAACTGTTTTGCTCATGCTATGCAAAATTCCCCAAAGCATGCTTTTAGCAAAATGCAAGTTTAGTAAAAAGTAAGTTGCTTCCCAAAAGGAGGCAACCCGTTCTTCCTGAAAACACAATCCAGAAAAGATATCATAAGAAACCTAAAGTTTTAAATGCATACACTGTTGGAGAACATCCAAGAAGCATAACCACCTTTTCTTAAGTTTCTGACAGTAGTATTTCTCTATTTCTAGCTCAAGACTCAAGAGAGCCTGCTACATTAGAGTACAACCCAGCTGCTCTGCTTTCCTTCCCTCTTTCCTTCTACTATCATAAAAGTAGACAAAATTCCTACTGAAAGGAAACAAACTTGCTTTACACCAAGAGTAAAATTCTTTTAGAAGCAAGTAAGGTTCCTTCTTCATATAGGCATTCTTCCTCGGTTCTTCACCAATGCCATCAAAATCATTGCCCTCATTTACCATGTTCAGTTAATGAAGATTTTGACTCTGAGTTGAAATAATAAATACATAAATAAAACTCTGCCACTGCAAAAATGAAATCTCTTATATTTGTGAGACCACTTGCTTCTCATTAAAAGAAAAAAAAAAAGTTGATTTATTGTTTTCTAATCCACTTATACTCTCACGGCAAATAAATATATAAAACGTGAGTGTCCTTCATTCATCACAGGCATTTGCAATGCACTCACAGTCCATTCATATTTTAATTACCCAGTTGGTAATGCAATGGGGATACACCCCCTCCATTATGAAGACAGACCGTCACCATAAAACTTAATTTTAATACTCTGGTTAAATATTTTCTAGCATTTTATGATTCCCTATTTCTACCAACCAAAAGTTGAGTGAAAAGGATTTTTAGGACTCAGAAATTCAAAACTGCATTTAACCTAACCTCAACCTCCCTACAGAAGTCCCTTCCACTTCTGTAGGGAGTGTCTTTGTGTCAGACTTCCCAGTGGAAGTTATGATCTGGGAAGTCTGACACAAAGGGTAAGGACCATTGTACAGCATGCTAATATTACTGGCCCGAGCAGTTAAATGCAACAGACTAAAGATTTATGTCCCTGTCTTCTAGCAGATGTAAAGTGCTCATGTTGACTATTCATGCCTCTGCTTGACAAGCAGCCACAAGCAGTAGATGACATAGTGAAAATGAGAGAAATTCATTTTCCTTTCTTAATAACTCAAGAAATTCATGGCAATGTATTGAGTACCACTGTGCACTATCAGCTGAGCAGTGCTAGCAAAAACACAGACTTCACACTCTCACAAAGCACAGACTTTCAGTTTCCTTGATGTTCCATTGTTATTACATCTTATTCCAGATGACAAACTGCACTCAGTCTTTGTGGTTTACTGAAGTGGTCAAACATAACATAACAAAGTAGTTCTCCTAAATCATTTAAACATCACCATCCAGCATTTATGCACATACTTCCAAAGAGAATGAGATTTTTTACAAACATAGACACTAAAGACTGTACATTCCGAAACTGATGAAGCCAACATCACACACAGGAGAGTTTTCTAAGATACTATGGAGGGAAAACTCCTGTATCTGTCAGACAGCTCTGGCTATAATTCCATTAGCTGCTGCTCTCAGTAGTGTGTAATTCTCCAAGAATTGCCACTTCAAAACTTCATACAACCAGAGCCAGTGCCACTGACATAGCAGCTCTCTTCTATCCTGTGGTACTCGGAATAATGCAACTTCAGATTATAAAAGAGCAGTGCTGGATTTACTAGTGAGACACCTAAGATAGAGCTGCTTTTGCTTCCTGCTGTAACAGTGCCCTATTTTCTGAATGGATGGTTTGCATTATGCCTCAGAGAGATGCTTGTGTCATGCGCTATCTTATCACGACAAATGGCCATATCTATACGAATAAACTAAGTAAATTAGCTGACACAGTTACTCATTCAGAGTGTGTGCACAAATACCTATAAGGATGCAGATCTCTTTTTTATTAAGAGACATTTTCTTCCAGCACTTAATTGTGACATAGGGACTTGATAGAAACAGAAGTTATATACGTGAGTGATGGCAATGGCATTCAAAAAAGGATAAGCTAGTATTTTATGAATATTGTGCTTAGTATACATTCCAATAAAATTTCATTGTGCTACTATATTATGTGCTGATATTCCGCAGCATAGGTAGCATGTCAGAGCTTAAAACACATTATGACTGCGATGGAAATCACATCAAAAACTACTGGAAGGTAAATCTTTAAAATTCCCAGATTAAAATTCTAGTCCAGTTAAGTACTGCACTTGGCGAGGTGGGAGATCACAACACACATGCATGCACACGCTACCCTTCAGTAAACTCTGTGAATGATTCAACCCATGTCCCGTGGCAAGACAAGCTTTTATGGTGCTTGCACAGCATTCAGTGGAAAGCAGCATACAATCTCTTCCTGCTATTTGTTACAGATCTATCAAGTGTCATATATCTTCTGGTGACTCTCACAAATTTCACAGCACCTGTAAATCAGTGAAAAAGATATGTCTGAAATACAGAAATAAATTGTAGGTGATTTTGCCCTGCTGTTTTGAAGTGCCAGTACTTTTTTTTTTTGCTAATGCTGAAAACAGCAATTAAAATTGACAGTTTGGTGAATCCTGTCTAACACGAATTTGATGGTTTCAGTTTCTACACTGCAGGATCACTACAACACTGTGAATTTAACTCGCAAGCAATTAAAGACTACATATTTCATAATAGTTACCATTCATTAACCCAGCACAAACCTAAGCTGTGGTCTTCATCCTATGATCAATACAAAAAAGGTCTAATGAATTTTTCATATGCATGCATGGTAGCACAAAAACCTAGCCATTAATATGTTTTTGTCTACCACAGTATTTGTAAAATTACTATCTACAGAGGCTGAAATCAGGCACTAAGAGTGATATGCTAGAAAGAATTAAATAAAAAGGTAAGTACAAACACATCCCCATTAAATACTGCCTTTAATTTGCAAACTTGTAGGTATGGAACCTCCAGTCAAAGCCTCAATATTATGTACAGTTACAGAAAGCTACAGAGCAGCCTGTGGCATAATTAATGCTCACCTCATAGAACTGAAAAAAAATCCCAACATTATTTTTTCTACATTATTGTTTATGATTTTTTTTTAATCCAAAGTGTGATACAAACAGAAAAACAAAACCTGGAATTCAGAATTTTTTTTTCCATTAGAGCAAAGTTATTTCTTTGTACTCCTCTGCCTTTTGCTTCATTTTTCTTGAAAGATGAAGTAGCTGAAATACTTTTACTTTCTCCTTCACAGATCAGTCTGTAAAACCCAAAGTAAGACCTTTCCCTGGAGGAGGAATCAAGAGCAGAGCATTAGTGCTCTAACCACAGAATTAACTGCAAATAGCACAAAGAAGCCAGGTCTTTGTGATCAGATATTTTGCACATTTTTTCTCCTATCTTTAGAGAGATGCAGATATGAGACAGTCCTGCCAGCTACTCTGACGCAGGTGGAGGTACTTCCAGAAATGCACATAAAAAACCAACAAGATACAAAGAAAGGTATCTCTTCTTTTCACCTGCCCTAAATTGGCTAGTTTATGAGACTCTTAAGTGTGATTGCTTTTATGGATCTCCATTTTGTGGTACTTAGCCCTTTTGCATTAAGCATTAAAAGAAACCTGAAAATCTTTTCCCATCACAGGTACTGAAAGCTTAGGCATTTCAGTGCTGAACATTGCAGCAGTAGTCTCCTTTGTAAGATGAGCTCCAGTGATGACAAAAGGAATGCCCAGATTTCCAAACGACTGTTTCCAGCTACATTCAATATAAAGCAACACTGGTGTATGTGAAGAGGAGTGTCCAGGAATATTTTGTAACACTGACTGCTGCTTATGCTTCCCATTTTTTTCTTAAGCTATCATATCACAGCAATTGTTTTGAGGCCATTCTCTTTCTTTTTCTTTCCCACTTCATATTTAGATAGAGAACAAGAGAAATAAACTGCAGGTCATATATACAGAGATAAAACTCATTCACATAGTTTGCATTTATTTGATGACTGGACATAAAAGAAATTGCAGAAATTCTCTTACCATCTCAGGACAGCTTTAAAGCATGGTAGCGACGATTATTTGGCTATGTTTTACCTTTAATCCATATGCAATATTCATGAACGTGTCAAGTGTTTTGAAAATACCTACTTCTATTACAAAATATGTAATCCCTTAATTTCTCAGGTCTACAGAATTGTGAACATGCACTTCCAAGTAGCTTCAGTGAACTCCACACCATTTCAAAACTAAGAACTACTGACAATAATAAGATTTATTTTAATCAGGCTCATTATAAACCAGGCTAATTTATACTGTCACTGTTTGCATCTCAAGAAGTGCCTGTCTAGTCAAGTCTCGTCTACTTGATTTTTTTCTTGCATGCACTTGCTTTTGCTTTCTGAATATGTGCTTTCAAATGTCAAGCTAATTTCAGTGCATGTGGACTAATTTGCAGAGCCTTCCATTCCCTGAATTTCTGAATCAAACTTGATCTACATAGAATAATGTAGCTGTGCATTATATTACTATTCCAATTGTAGTTAAGACCTGTGATTGATAGGGTTTTTTATACTTATTTCTTTAACTTTGGGATAAAAATAAAATTCTAGTTCAAGTATACTTGAAAAGACAAAAAATGAAAGTTTATATCAGTCATTAAGAACAGAATTAAAAATAATACATCTTTAAGAACCCCTGCAACCTCGATAAAACCATCAAATAGCATCAAGATATAATTTCCAAAGCCAAATTCTGAGTAATTTCTCAAACTTTGTAGATCATTCATGAATCAATTAAATGGTTTCATCATGGGTTATTCATTCAACATAATTAATG
>VYZT01059599.1:17688-114709 GCA_013400735.1 Pomatostomus ruficeps | reverse complement strand
AAGTAAAAAATGTGGTCAAATTGCCCCTTCAGTGTGACACTGCATTTTATCAGAGCTCACAAGTCCTTACAAAATCCAGGAAAGTATTTCTGCTGTTCCCCTGCAGCATGCCAGGAAGACAGCCATAGACCTCCATCTATTCATATTTTATGATAATATTTTGTAGTTGACTCTGCTTGAACAGGATACTGGGCTTGGTGAGCTCCAGAGGTCCATTATAATCTAAATTATTCTCCAATCATTCTAAAGATTTTAAGGACTAAGAGTGAACCAGATATTTTGAAGCAGTAACAGAATTATCAGAACATAACATCAGATTGAAAGCAACCAACACTGAAAAACCCCCCACAATAAGAGGGTCTGTGGGTCACACGGGTTTTAATTTGGAAGTTCCCAAATGCCAGGACAGCAAGTGGGAAGAGGATCCCAGGATTTCCATCTGTACTTACTACCCATCCAATGAATGCTGCCCATAAGGAGTAAGTCATGGCTCCAGCTCCTGTTAATTCCCAGCAGTCAAGTGGGATTCAGACTGGTGAGATCGGCCAACTCCGTGCACTAATTAATTCCTTAACGGGGACGGGGTCAGTGCCTCAGGGAACGTCCCAGGCTGAGGCAGCACCTTCTGCCCCCACCCTCCTGCTGCAGCCGCAGATAAAGAGTTCCAGGAACTGCCCAGCTGAGCTCAGGGATGAGTTACAAACTTCCAGCAGGAGGGAAGGCTCCCCAGCCCCCCAAACACCCCAGCCAGCACAACAGCCTGGAACAGGGCAGCACTGCAGCATCCCTGGAGAGCAGCCCCCACAGCAGGGACAGAATTAATGGAATTAATCCAGCTCAGAACCTCCAGGTCTTTACACTACGACAGAGCCACCTCCAGTGAGGTCAGCAGGTAAGGGGATGGCAGCGAGTGGCCGTGGTGTTGGCTCGAGAGGAACATCCCTCTGTGGGGTGTCCAGCCCTGGGGTCCCAGCACAGGGAGGACATGGAGCTCTTGGGGTCAGTCCAGAGGAGGCTGTGAACGTGATGAGAGGGATAGAGCAGCTCTCCTATAAGGAAAGGCTGAGACTTGGGGTTGTTCAGCCTGGAGAGGAGAAGGGTCCAGGGAGACCTTACTGTGGCCTTTCAGCACCTGAAGGGGCTCCAAGAGAGCTGGGGAGGGACTCTGGACAAGGGGAATGGCTTCCCACTGACCGATAGTACATTTAGATTAATGTTAGAAAGAAACTCTTCCCTGTGCAAGCACTGAGGCCCTGGCACAGGTTGCCCAGAGAAGCTGTGGCTGCCCCTGGATCCCTGGAAGTGCCCAAGGCCAGGTTGGACAGGGCTTGGAGCAGCCTGGGACAGTGGAAGGCGTTCCTACCCTGGGCAGGGGGTCAGATGGGATGAGCTTTAAGGTCCCTTCCAACCCATGGAAACACCATTCCATGATCCCACTGGCCCTGATGCATCCTGGGCTGGGCAGGACAAGCAGGATGAGCAGATTTTGTGTGGAAAACTGGAGCTGCTGCTGCTGCTGAATGCAATGCCTGGAGAAGCACACGTGTGCCCCATGTGACTGCGAGCGCTCACACAACAGATTCAGCTCTCTTAGATCCTAAGGAGCTACACTGTTCTGCTCAGAAATCCTTTAAATAATGGATGTTTCCCTCTCCCATGGGCAGTGGAGTACGTTCCAGTCCCACAGTACCAAGCATCTCATAAATGCCATCAGCCCTGACAGCCTCTCTGTTGCTACGCAACCTTGGGCTGCCTCTCCAAGTGTGTTTTCCCTGCCTCTTCCACAGGGATCCGATACCCAGCCACCAATTACATCCCTGATGCTAAAGCCTGACAGCATTTCCCTTACGAAACAGGAGTTGTTTTTAGAGGGTGACTGGTCTAATTCTCCACCTTGTCACTGCTTCTCCATTGATGCACAGGCCTGAACCCCAACCCCTTCTCCCTGGAAAGGCACAGCAAAAATTGCAGCAAAGCAGATGTACTAAAGGGGCCTCAAGAGAGCTGGAGAGGGACTTTGGACAAGGACATGGATGGGTTTGAAACTGGCATAGGAGAGGTTTAGATTAAATATTAGGAAGAAATTCTTCCCTGTGAGGGTGGTGAAGCCCTGGCCCAGGCTGCAGCACCAGAGACAGACCCAAAGTCTACCCAGCATCGATTCTGGCCACAACAGAGAATGTGGTCAAATTAATGCAGATGAAGTTGCTTTTGCCAGGGATCTGGTTACGATCCTGCAGTGACATCAGCTCCCTGCTCCTGCAGTGACTCCTGGTGCAGCTCTCCTCCTCCTTCTACCAAGGATTTCAAAGACATTTGAGAGTTTGTAAATTTTTCTACCCTGCAAATCAAGCTGCTCTGCCCCGCTGTGACCACTCACCACACACACGTCAGCAGGTTCAGGGCAAGGCTGAAGATGAAGCAGAGGTTGACCCGATGTGCAAAAAGCAGACGAGAACCAAATTCTAAATATAAGCCCTGCTAGGGCTGAGTGAGCCACGACAGCACTTCCTCTGAGAGGTGGGAACGTACAGCACCACAGCCCAGCTCTTCCCCTAGCTGGGAACATCTTTAAAACCTCTCCTATGTCGTCAGATTAAATTTCCTTTGCAGCCTCAGGCAGCCAAGCTGATAAGGAATGAACCCCTAAGAAAGCAAAGGCAGCAGGAAGGAGCCAGAGGCTCCATCAGGAAGCTCCTGAGCAGTGACAGGGAATCCAGGCTCTCCCCAGGACACGTGTAACTCCCATCAGTGCTAATAAAACCTGGCACTGAACGTGGAACAGGATCCCTCGCCTCCAACACTGCAAGAGGCACAAGCCAGAACACGGCAATTTCATACTGGGATGCCAAGGAGGGAATAGATTTGCTTTTTTTGAAAAGCTGCATAGTTGAAATCAACACCTCCTACTCGAAATGCTGCATTTCACAGCTCTTCTGCACAGTTAACGTCTCTCCACATAAGACACAAGCTAAACTTCAAACAAACATTCCTGGGAAAAAGTGCTCGTTAGCTCAAAGCCTGGAATTAAAGATGTACAGAAAGTGATAGGATTTCCTGACAACAAGTGAATAACAAAAGTGCTCGTTACAACACACAGCTCGCACAGCCCAGGAGATGTTTTAGGAGACAGCAGTCAAAACACACACACAGTCACCCCCAGCAAACACCAGGAGTGTTTCCCAAAACCTTCACAATATTACCAATTTCAATAAAAAAGGATTGCCAGGATAGGGAGGCTGTGAGGCTGGAGGCCCTGGCACAGGGTGCCCAGAGAAGCTGTGGCTGCCCTGTCCCTGGCAGGGTCCAAGGCCAGGCTGGAGCAATCTGGTAGTGGAAAGTGTTCCTGCTCATGGCAGGGGGTGGGACTGGGTAATTTTAAGGCCCCTTTCAACCCAAATCCTTCTGGGATTCTGTGATTCTAAAGCTTGTGCTCAGAGAAGTTTTTGTTTAATACAATTTATTTCCCCTGAAAGCTGTCACGTAGAGCTTTAAAAAACCCCAAAAAAGCAGCAAGATGGATGAGCACAAAACGCCAGCTCTAAATCTATTTGTGCTATTTTCTTCTTGTTTAAGAGCATGGTAAAAATCAACTCCTTGCAGTCAGCCTAAGTGAAATCACGGAGTAAAGTAGTTTAAATAATTATTCCTGTCAAAATAACGAGAGAACAACAAAGGCAGCCACCAAATGCCCATCACTATGGATTTCTGGCCCAGATTTATCTGCCAGCTACGTTCATGGCCTGTTAAACCAAAGAGAAGTTATTAAGAATGAAAAAGCAGGAACTGTTTCAGCACAGGCCCTTGTATCTTCATTAATTAAACTGAACAGCTTCACTCCTCCCCCCACCCCCAAACAAGACAAACAACTCCTTTTTAAAGCCTGCTTGCTGCAAGCTTGCTTCCCCCTACCCTAACAGCTCTCTGGGAATTTAAAGATAAAATGTAAAGATTAAAATTCTACTTACTGATAGTAACAAAAAGTTATTTTTGAGAACAATTCATTGTGTTCTCAGTGAATATTAGGGCAGAATAGGTCAACAACTATTCACTGTAGGGTCTGTACCTATTCCAAGTTCACAATCAAAGTGCCAACTTTGTAGTAATTTCTTTTTACAAATGGTTTGTTGAAGGATGTTCACCACAAAGGACCAACTTTTGCAGACGGACTTGGGTACAAGAGAGCAGGCACTGCAGAGCAAAGCTCTTTTATAAGCAGAGTCCCAGGTGGATGCAGGTGTTGAACTCAAACAGGACCCTCGCCCGCTCCAGAAAGGGATCCTGTTCTATGGGAAACGTCAGAGCCCACCAGCCCTCCCCAGGAAAAGCTGCACAAGCTTAGACTGGCTTAGAAAGAAACATCTGGGAAAATTAATAAAAACCAGGATGGGAATTTCAGCCTCTAGCAGGGAAAGGGCTGTAGGATGCAACAAAAACCCTCACAAGGACCAAGTGCCCTCCCAGCACATCTGGGACACGCGCAGCAAACAAGTCACTCCACTTCAATCTTTATTTTGGAATTAAGAACTGAATCCAAACTAAGTAACAGTGATGCTGCCAGGTGCATTTTGAATGAAAACACCATTTTCTTTGACTGCCCAGTACACCAAAAGCAAACCACTACTAAATGCACTTTGGTGTTATTTTTAGCACATATGGGAGCAACTCAGGTAAAACACATCGACCACTCTCAGCCCCAGAATTCACCCTTCCTGTTCTATGTGAAACAAACACCCCTGAGGTTTTTCCATGACTTTTTTAGCAGTGTAAGTGGAGCCAAAGGCATCAAACAACTGCCCTGGTTTTATTGTATGGCAACAAACCTCGAGGCCTAGACCAGTGCTGGCTGTGAAACCAGATCTCACACCTATAATAGAACCATGACCGACAGACCCCGATTAAATCAGAAGCCGTGTTTAATGCATGTATCTCTGCTCCTCTTACAGAGACACCAAGCTGATGACATGAGATGAAAATGGACAATTAACTCCATAAAAATACCTGAAAGAAAAATCAGCTTCTATTTAAAAAGACTCAGTGCAAAGTAAAAACTTCTGCAAGCTCAGCTATGGATTCGCAGATGTGAGGGTGAAGAAGTTTACTCATGCTGACTTAAATTGTGCTGCCTGAGTTGAATTTGGACAGATTTCTGTGCCACGTAAGATGCCAAGCTCTCCACCAGTAGCCACCAGTGGCAGCAGGGAAGGGAGCTGGAAGCCCCTGGCCGTGTCAGGAAGGAGTTCATGGGCACGGCTGCTCCTTGTTTAAAAACTCCACCAGCACTGAGTGACTGCTCTACACTACAGCCCTAAAGCAGCACATAAATCAATTTATATGAATTACACACTTTATACTCATTCCATCCTTTTTGTAGCACAATGTCAGTAGTTCCAAGGTCTAAGACAGAACCCTGTTGCACTCAGATAAAAAAGTACCAGTCCCAGGTCTGCATTTGCCGGTCATTTGCACAGACCAACCACAAACTTCTTGGCAGGTTGAGACCTTAAGTTTGAGCCCAAGTGAAACCAAACTCACATGTAAAGCCAAGCACAAGCAAAATTCCTGCTGAAACAGAGGAACAGCAGCTCCAGCACTGCCACCAGTGACTTAAGCGGAAAGGTCACCCCGTGTCTCCCGATTTCTGCTCCGTAAGCAGGGCTGGGTGGGACAGCAGAACACTTGTCCTCTGCAGGTTTCACATTCCCATTTTTCACCCTTCTTTTACATGAGTTGTTCATTCAGATGATTCCAAAAAATCCGAAACACCAGCTTAATAAAGAAGCCAAGAGAACTGCACCATGCTAACACTGTAACAGTGGTTACCAAATATTTTCTCCTTCATTCTTTTCTGCTTACATGACACTATTTCCTTTCCCAGTCTGTCCAAACAGGACACGGATAGCAAGCTGGGACAGAAATGCTCTACCCAGAGCTGATAGAGAGCGCTGGAAACAGCCACATTCAAACACCACACCTGCCCAAGGAATGCAGCGTCACCTGCACTCATTCCCTGAGCAAACCCCGCGAGGCCACAGCAGAGCTGCGTGTGTTTACACTTCACAGTGAGTAACTGTTTTGTTTAATAATAATAAAAAAAAAGAAACCAAAACATTTTAGCCACTTCAGAGAGCTTGGATTTAGCCACACGTTGGCATCAAGACTTGGGGCCCCTTTCCACACAACTGAACCACAGTCACTCACTTCCCACTGGTCAAACATTGGGCTTAAATCACCAGTTTCAGGTACAACTCAACTGGTTTCAGCTCCTCCCCATGAAATAAAACAGAATAAAACAAATTTGTTTCTCTTTCACTCCCTATCACCCCAAACCTTTGCTGCTTTGTAGGATGTGCCAGAACTAGAATTGGGGGTGTCAGTAATGGCCAGAAGGATCATGGCAGCCCCAGCCCTCAGAAAACCAGCCTCCCCTCCACCACTCTGCCATGCCATGGAATACAGACAGTCATTCCTGAAAATAACCTGGAAGCTAATGGAAAAGGGAGGGGAAAGGGCTCTGTCTGGCACAGAGCTGTGGGGAACCCAGAGCTATTCACCTTTCCTTTACTGCCAGGAATTGCACCCTGCCTCTGCCACACCACAGCCTTCACAAGTCACACTATTGCTTCTCTGGCATGACAAAGTAGGAAGCATTCTGAGGAAAAACCCCTCTTTTTCAACCGAAGAAGGGAATAATGATCATTTATGCTGCCTTCACAGTGACAGCACTCCACCCTTCTTCTTACAGATTTAGCTTCAGGCATTTTTTACTGGAAAATCACAAATACTGAAGCATACCCAAAGTTGTGCTGGCCTGTGCTGGGGAACTGACCAACACTAGCCCAGTTTCAGATTAACTTTCTAGTTTCAGACCAATACTTGTCCTACCTTATTGTCTTGCTTCAAAATCAACCACATTTTCCCCATTCCCCAAACCTTGATTCCCTGGCAAATGAAAACATCCACCTGCGCTGCAGGAAGCAAGCAGCTGGGAGCAGACAGACAGACAGCACTATCTGGAGGTGTTTGGGGGCTGTTTTTAGACGGAAAAGCAGACAGGAGGTAGGTTTTGTTAGGAGATAAAATGCTGCCATAAACCCCAGGGTTTGCATCGTATCCTCTCCCTTGGGGGTCTCACAAAGGTGCATCGCTTACGAGCTCGGGTGGCTCTGAGCTGGGCTGCCTCTTCCTCAGAGAGGAAAACCTCTGCTGACTCCGCACCGAAAACCTTCGGAAGGACTCTCTGCTCCGGGATGCAAAGTGCCTGAAGGAAGAGGTTCTCTTGAAGGGAGTCCTGGTGCCACCTTCCCCGCCACTCCGCTCATGAGCCACCGCAGTAGTGACTAAATTTAGTGCTTCCTGCAAGGATCTCCGCACTGTGCCCATCCACTGGGTCATGTGAGTTTGTGCCACTGTCAGTTTGTCTCCAAGGTAATCCATTTTTCTTTTTCCAGCAGAGATGAGATATCAATATTCAGTAGCAATTAAAATATATTCTCCTTAACAACCCTGATTTATTTTGCAGAAAGTGATTCCGTGTAGAAAATATTTCCAGCTAAGGTAAACAGCACTGCACTATCATCCTCAGCATATTTCTAAAATTAAATAGCCAAAGATGTGAGGTGGGAGATTGGTATTTGTCAAGTAGGAAAAAAGAAAAGACTTTTCCTACTTACAATCAGCTTTCCAGAGTTCCATCAAAATATGTTTAATTCAGCCATGTTAAAGAGAGAAATCAATGTTTAAATCCTGACACAGTCACTTGAAACGAGTCCATTTGCAAGCAGAGAATTAGGCTCTTACTCTCTCATTTCAGAGGAGAAAAAGCAACTCCCTTTTCAAGCCAAGTTTTTGTTTTGCTGTAAATATCAGAAGGATAAAAAAAATGTTATTCTCCTGGCTCGGTCACTCGTCAGGTGAGAGTACATTGACCAAAGTTCTGGTGCTCCTATACAATCCATTTAGCAGCAAATCGATTAGATCTTCTAAACGATAAATCCAGATCCTTTTCTTCCCAAAAAACTCTGCAGAAGGGTGTCAGCAGCAGAATCCCCTCCTCAGCAGCCCTGGAACCATCCTGGAGCTGTCCCCTGGCAGAAGTGCGGAGCGAAGCCAGGGGAGGCTGAAGGGAAGCGTGTCCAGCCTTCCCCACGGGACTCGCTGGCTGCTCAGAGCCTGCCAAAAGAGCTGCTGGATGACATCAGCTCCTCTGCTTCCAGGGGGGCTCCTGCCGAGGGACAAACGGCCGGACTGTCCCCACGCCTCTCTCCTCACGCGGCTCTGGAATTGGCTCTGGAAGCGGCTCTGGATGCACAGCTGCTCGCAGCCCGTCTGGCTCCCAGGCAGGGTCTGCACGCTCCCAGCGCTCCCGACTAAGGCACACGAGGTTACAGGCAGGAGAACGCTGCCGCTGGAATGCCGATCCCTCCTCTCCGGCCCTGCCTCGCCTGTGCTCCGGGGAGGAAACAATGAGGAGGTGACCAGCCGCAGAGGTCTGCCCAAGGAAGGATCTGGGCTGGGCTTTATTATAGTACAGGCAGGGTTCCCATGGCAACGCAGGGAACAGCATCTGCTGGCTCCGGAGCAGGCAGGAGTTGCACAGATCTATTGGAATGATTCATAGTTTGCATATGTCACGTGGACTTACTGATTTTAACCCTTCCCGGGGAACGCGGCTCTGCCAGGGAACGTCTCACACCCACGCCGGAGGATTCCCACCGGGATGGGGCCACAGCTGCACCCCACTGCTGCTGCTCAGCGGGCACCTGGGCAGTGCCAGCGCCTGTACCTGGTTCACTGTGCCATGCATGGCCTCAACGAGGACACGTCCCAATCAGTGACTGTGCTATCGGCGCAGGATAATGATTAAGCCAGAGGCTCAAACCAAAGCTGAACAGGTCAGACCATTGGAAGCCGTTTTTTTCCACTTTCCCATTTTGTTCCCTGTTGTGAGGAAGGGCCCCGTGGCCCTCTCCAGCTCTGCCCCCTCCCCAGCTGCTGGGAGATCACGGGGTTGGTACCACAAACTCGAAATTATTGAGGGCAACGAGAAGAGCCCAGGTGTCACCAGCCATGGAATTCCTGAGAACAGCCCACTTGGGAGGACAGCAGGAATAAGAGCTGTAGGTTTAAATCAATAAACCCAAGTTTATGATGTAAGTTTGGACTTAAAAGTCCAAAGTCAAGCTGTGACTAGTTCAGGACCGAGGGAAGGAGGCAAGACAGGCATGTTGGAAGCTGCTCGCTCTCCTGTTTGTTCAAGGGGGTTTGTGGCTGTTGCTTAACTTGCCTTACAAAGTACCATGAACTTACACCACCCTCTGCTCCTCTGAACCATCCAGGAAGAGATTCAATGGAACAAAGAATTTCTAGATAACATTTGATGCAATGGTTCTTGCGTAAGGTTCATTGTATCCGAAATGTGCCTTGCAGACATGCACGAACCCAGGATGCCCTGAGGAAATGGGATGCCTTCCCTTTAATCGCTGTTTTTAGGAGCTCAACTCCACCAACCTGTAACTTATCCCCAAGAAGAACTTCAGGGACAAAATGTAGCATTCCCTAACTTACTCTCATTTTTGCATGTATTTGTTTTGAACATTCTCAGATTAGCAGCCTAATAAAATGCCTTAGTGATAAAAGGAAATCCAGCCAACAGAGAAAATCCTTTTTTATCCCCCCTCACACAGCTCTTCTCTTGAAGAGCTGGAGGGTTATTTTTGAATGGAAATGGACTTTTGACCAGATGCCCCAAGAGTTGGGTGTTTCTTAGATTTGTAAAGAAATAGGAAAAAAATAAATGTATCTACCAGAGTTATGGATAATGCTTCACTAATGACAGAGATCCTGCATCCAAGGCTGGAATTTAAGACTTACTGCACATTTTTCTGCTGTTAAATCTAAGTGTGATATTTCAAACATCTGCGCCTTTGCAAGTGCAGCTCTGTGCCTGCTGCAGTGCAGGGATTCTGCACGGGGCACTCTGCCATTCCAGAGGGTTTCAGGCTCCATCTGATGCGGGAGCCCCTGAAATAGCAGCCCGAGAGCTCTGCCTGGAGCTGCCATGTGAGTTAGTCAGCAGTTCCTTCACCTCACCAGGACGGGCAGAGCAGAACCCAAATTTAACTCCCCTTCTGGAATATCACCTGGGGCAAACAGGGCGAGAGGCACAGCCAGATTGCACCCAGGATGCACAGAGCAAGGCGTTCCTCCAGCTCGCTGCAAGGACTCCTCACACGCGCATGGAACTTGAAGGATCCGAAAATTTGCTACAGAATTTCAGTATTATTATCCCAGGTTTTTATTATACCTCCCCTGAAAAGAGATGTTATACCAAATATACCATTTTTGTCCCTAGAAGATTGGAAAAACTGCTGATTTGAGTCTTTCTGCAATACTAAATTTAGGATTTTCTGGCACCACATGAACACACTGCTGGGTATTGAAGCATCTAAATTACTGCTTAGATTTACACCTCAATTAACACCAGGGCAAAACACTTTAGAGGACAATCAGATGCACCTTCACCATCAAATTCAAATGCTTGGAGATTTTTCCACCACTTCAGCTGAACTTGCAGGGGAGTGGAACAAGATGAGCTTTAAGGTCCCTTCCCTTGAAGGCCATGGGCAGGGACACCTCCCACTATCCCAGACTGCTCCAAGCCCCATCCAACCTGGCCTTGGACACTTTCAGGGATCCAGGAGCAGCCACAGCTTCTCTGGGCACCCTGTGCCAGGGCCTCACCATCCTCCCAGGGAAGGATTCTTGAACTGGCCCTCAGCCCAGCAGTCCTGGCTGAGCGAGGGTTTGTTCCTGAACAAGAACAGCACAAGATGATCTTCTGCCCTTGACAAATCCGAGTGATTATCTCACCCTGGGTCCGTCAGGGATCTGCAGCTCCAGAACACAGAGCACACACACAGCTACCCAAACTGCATGACTAATTACCTCAGTATAAATGGGACCTCGTTATTCAGACATTGCTGGATACTTCCATTATTAACATCTATTCCACCTACAGCTCAAAAGCACAACCTTGCACAAAGACCTAACAACCCTTCCTTTTCTCTTCATTCAGGAGAAAGCAAAATTCCATGGTTACATTATATTTTCCAAAAGCCTCTTACAGCTCATTTTGAGCTTCTCCTGCTCTCAAATACATGTAATTATGTTAATAACTCCGTGGGACTGGAAGGTCAATTTAAGAAGGCCCGCAAGCAGCAGAACACAGAACACACGGCCCAGGAGGGGCAGGTGGGGCTTGAGGCCTCACTATGGGTGTGAGTCCTTCCAGCCCATCCCAGCTCCATCCCAGCAGCACAGAACTGGGAAGGAAATCCAGCTGAAAACCCACCAAGACACCTGGGAATGTTCTCACCTCGACTGGGTCCCCTGAAAGATCCTTTGCCAGCAAAGCAGACAGAAGGATGGGCAACCTTAGTCCGGACTGACTGTGACAACAGTTTCTGCTCTTCCCTTGTGGGAACCTCAGCCAGGAATTCACCCTCTGATGGGTCCCTCCTGCCACCTCCCCATCACTCCACTCCAATTAACCATTAGCTGTAATTCAGGCATTTCCAAAAGGTTTTCTTGAGGCACCATCCCACCTAAAACAGCAGGACCCAGCACTTGTGAGGACCACGGGCAGCTCGAGTCCCACCCAGAGCTCGGCACCCCCAGAGCAGAGCCTGCCCTTGTAAGGCTGTCCTGGCCCTGCATTCCACACCAGCTCTCTTTCTGCTTCATTAGTAAGAGAACTTAATTTAACCTCTTGTGTTTGACATGAGGGACTATTTAAAGATGCAGTACTGGGCTGGGCTCGATTGCACAGCTCCAGACTCAATTACTCTTGGGCTCCTCAGACACACCAAACAACTCATGGTTTTACAGGCTCCTTATTTTTGCCTCTGTATTCCGTATTTTGCCAACTGAATTGTGACATTCCAAGAAGGAGCAGCAAGCTTTCCTAACTACTGGCTGAATTTCTTAAGTGCAACACCCCATCATGAAAGTTTTTACCATGTCACCTTCAAATTCTCATTTAAAGTAAAAAAGAAATGCCTGACTCCACCTCTGGCAGAGAGAAACCTAAGCTCACCAGCTGGAGCAGAGGGTCTGTTCCATGGCAGATACCCAAATTGCCCATCATTCCAGTTCAGGAATTCCCATGAATCTTAACACAGCCAAAGACAAAAGGCCTCGGTGGTTTTATCTGTTCTCTTTTGTGAGGTTTTTTTAATCTTCATGGTGATACAATAATATAATTAATTGAGATGCCCCAACAGCCTCACCTGTAGACAGGCACTCTACAGTCAAAAGAAAAAAGGGAAAAAACCAAAAGAGAGGAAAAAAGAGTGGAATGGATGGAGTGTTTTAGGACTTTAGGACAAGGACTTTGGACAGTGTCTATACTGAGAAATCTCTTCTGTAACCTTAAACCCCAGGTATCTCAATATTTACACCAAATATTTGGTTTTGATTCCTACTTTCGTTTTCTACTGAAAATAAGCAATGGCCACAGCTCTAATTAATGGTTATTCACAATCCTGAACAACTTGCAGAGAGACCTTGGCATTAAAGGTGCTCCCTTCACACACACCAAGTACAAGAGGCTGAAATTCCATTTCCAGACTTTTCCCCTCTATTAGGTAATTTTAAAAGCCCCCAGAGGCCTCACAAACCAGTGAACAAGGAGGCTGTGGAGGTTACTGGCTCTGCATCAACACTGGTAAAATTTAAACGTTGATATGAGAGGCTTTTTTTTTTTAAAGAAAGCTGGAAAAGCATTTCAGAAAGATCCCATCAATGTAGTGCAAGGCTACTTTAAAAATCTTTATTTTAAATGCAGGTGGTAAGTCGTAAAAAAATATTTACATCTGCATTCCTTGTTTTCCTTACAGAAGTACCCTTGTGACAAAGAAAACACATTAATAGTTTTCATGACTGAACAAATGCTCCATGTACTTGTTTATACCTGCCAAAGTAATTTCTCCATTCTAATGCCATGGTGATCCATGATGGGATCACTGAAAAACTGCACTTCCAAATTTATTTTTAATCAAAAAGTCAGCCGTCCTTTCTCTGCACAGGATTCTAAGCACTTCTGCAGTAGCATGTCATTATTTCAGGATTAATTAAAATCTGTAAAGAAAGGTAACTGTGAAATCTAATTTTTACCCTAAGTTTTGGAACAATTTAAATACCACTACCAGGAATAATTGCAACAACTAAAGCACAACAGTATTTCAGAAAATGCCAATTCTTTTGTCCCCCAAACTACATTTCTCCTGAACCTAAGCCAGGCCCAGTTAAACATCCTGAACATACACAGCTTTTGTGCCTTGAATTGTTTCAGTGTAAAACAAAGCTATCAATGCCAAAGCTGAGGAAACCAGCTAAAAATATACGATGTTGTTTGCAAGCCCATGTCCATAATCCTGCAGCACTTCCCTTCCAGCTCAATGGAAGAGGAAAAACTGAAAAAACAGAAACAGGAAATTCCTACAGCACAAATACGCTGGAAGGGACTAAAACAATTTTCTTTACATTTGTTTATGTCCAAGGGATCAGGCCAAGCCAAAGACAGATGGTTACAGGTTGTTTTTCATTTGTACAAACAAAAATCCAGGATGAAGATGCCTGCAATGGATGTCCCTGCACCTGGGAGGGAAAACAAAGCAGGGCCACAGCCAAGGCTCTCCTGGGAACTCCAACAAGGCAACAGTTGTTGCTCCATCACTTGATCCAATGGACATGTTAGGCACAGATAACCACAAAACATCTTCAACAGAGACTTCTCGAGCACAGAACTTGGCCTAAAATGCCTCCACCTGCTGAACTTTCCTCTCAGGGCACAGAGGGTGAGTGAAGTGCACAGGAACAAGCAGGAGAACACCCTGCTCCTGCTCCACAGCTCCTGCCTGAAGAGATGTCAAAGCATTTGTTCTCTTCACTGAGGGTGCTCAGGAAATCTCCAGCTACTGAAGGCTCAGATCTGACTCACAAAATTCAGAGAACACTGAAGGAAGAGCTTTTTTTTTTTGTGCAAGGGATTTCCTTCTGCAAAGATCAGTAACAAGGAGCTGCTTCTGAACTCATCCCCAGCTGTTCCCAGTGTGACCACACACTGCCCAACGCCTGTCTGAACACTGCTCTTCCCTCTTTTCCTACAAAACACTTTCCCACTTGTCTTCCACCAGGCACTGCTTGATGGCAGTAAACAGACCAAACAGCAGTGTAAGTTAATACAATAATTCCTTCACCCATTTTAACCCACTTGATGATGAGAGCAGAGGATTTATTTGCTGTGGCTGTGTAACCCTGAGTGTACACACCTTCCTTTACTTCCAGGTCTCCCTGCTCTTACTGCCTCCTCCTCCTCCTCCCAGACACATCACAACAGCCCTGTGCTCCCACATCCCCCAGGACACAGACAGCACACGATCCATACTGTCCCCCCTCAGGTGCCTGGGATTTATTAGTCTCCACCATGAATCACTAAATCAAATACTCCATTTTCCCAAGCTTCACTCAGGCTCCATTTACCTGAAGTCACATTTTAAGAGCACCTGTGCCCTGCAGTACAAATCCTGTGGTATCCTGAGGAAAGTCCTCTGCAAAGAGCTACTTTCCCCCTGCTCAAGTAGCTCCCTAAAAATGCCGTTTCCTTTCAGCACAGTAAACACTGGCTGCATGAACAACTCACCACTGCTGAAAGGACAGGAACAATAGTGGGAACTTGGCTGTCTCCCAGCATCAGCAACACGGACAACAGCTTGGAAAAGCAGGAACTGAGTCAAAACAACTTTAGATCAAAATATTAGGAGGGAGGCAGTGAAGTTACCTCTGCTTTGTGTGTATAAATGAGGTTTAACAACCATCTTTAGCCTCATGTCACAGAATGGTTTAGATTGGAAGGGACCTTAAAGATCATCTCAATCTACACCTTCCACTATCCCAGGCTGCTCCAAGCCCCGTCCAACCTGGCCTTGGACACCTCCAGGGATGGGGCGGCCACAGCTTCTCTGAGTAGCTGTGGCCAGGGCCTCAGCATCCTCACAGGGAAGAACTTTTACAGCAACATATTCACAATCCCTGACTAAAAATAAGGGGACAGGGCGCAGGCACAGACAGCCCTGCTTCCAGCTGCTCCAAGCCCAGAATGACACAGCCACTACAGAAACATTACCAGGTCTACAAGCGATTACATCTTACTCAATGAAACCCTTATTGCCACAAGTTAACCTAGAATGTGTTATTCCATGTGAGCATTTTATGGTAAATTAAACTTAATACCACACCTCATTAGAACAAACTGCTGTGCACCGAGCACGTGTCCTTGGGCTGGGAGCAGGGATGTGGCCACGGGCCAGCAGTGCTCCGTGGTGGAACAGCACTCCCTCGTGTTCCCGCTGGGAATGGGGCTCCTCGGCCAGGCTGACCCGTCTGCCTGCTCTCAGCAATGCCCCAGACACCACAGTTTCTCTGCTACAGCAGCTGCTGGGAATTGGGGAAATGCCCTTCCAGATTTTCCTGTGCAAGGGCATCAGTTACCGAGGTTATCCAAAAGGTTACCCAGGTTATCTGCTCCTGCTGACACCTGGACAGCAGATACACCCAGACACCACCTGGGTGTGAGGGGTTTCTAACGCTCTGGAAAAAACATATCCCCACCACCAAAAGCAAATCCCACAAGGGAAGAGCAGCACAGTGCACGGGAACTTTCCAGAAGTGCAGAGAGAGGGAAGGCACACTCACCTGCACAGAGCCCCTTCCCTCCCTCAGTGCAGGGAGAACCCCCTCAGAGCAGGGATAAACCCTCTCAGAGCAGGATGACCACTCCTCAGAGCAGGATGACCACTCCTCAGAGCAGGATGACCACCCCTCAGAGCAGGGATAAACCCTCTTAGAGCAGGATGACCACCCCTCAGAGCAGGGATAAACCCCTCCTCAGAGCAGGGATAACCACCCCTTCAAGCAGGGATAAACCCCTCCTCAGAGCAGGGATAAACCCCTCCTCAGTGCAGGGATAACCACCCCTCAGAGCAGGGATAACCACCCCTCAGAGCAGGGATAAACCCTCTTAGAGCAGGATGACCACCCCTCAGAGCAGGACAACCCCCTCAGAGCAGGGATAACCACCCCTCAGAGCAGGATGACCCCCTCAGAGCAGGATGACCCCTCCTCAGAGCAGGATGACATCCCCTCAGAGCAGGGATAACCACCCCTCAGAGCAGGGATAACCCCCCTCAGTGCAGGGATAACCACCCCTCAGAGCAGGGATAACTCCCTTCAGAGCAGGATGACCCCCCCTCAGAGCAGGATGACCCCTCCTCAGAGCAGGGATAACCCCCCTCAGAGCAGGACGANTCAGAGCAGGATGACCCCCCCTCAGAGCAGGATGACCCCTCCTCAGAGCAGGATGACATCCCCTCAGAGCAGGGATAACGCCCTTCAGAGCAGGATGACCGTCACCCGTGGCTCCAGAATGATGATTTCAGTTCCCTTTCGTCACCAACCCAGCTCCTGTTGCAGTGACACGTCAGGACAGTGGTTATTAACCAGCTGCCACTTCCTTCAGAGTCACCTGACAAAACATATCACAACTACTCTTTAAAGGTAGCAACCAAAATCTTGTCAAAACAAACTCAAAATCTTGCTTCTTTCTTAAATACCCCAATTTTCTTTTGATTTTGCAATTGTTCTTTCATGACTGTCAATAAAGAAGAAGGTCTTTTTAAACCATCTCAGTGCTGCAGAGGAACGTTTTATTTAAAACAAGCCATTTGCTTTGAGTGCTCTCACAATGTTGCATTTCTTTGCTGTTTGAAAAATGACAAGTGCCAGACTAGGAAGAAACAACTCATCAGGACTGGTACGAGCATGGGCAGGAGATCCACCACCACAACCATTCCAGAAGGCCAAAACTGAGCAGTGAATCAGAGCAAGAATTGCCTCTAACTGAGAAGGCCAAGGGCAGGAACAGAACTGACTGAGAGCAGTCCAGCAGTGGCTGTGTTCACTAGGAAGCCAAAAAAATCTGGTTCTTGGACAAAGGGCATTGGAACAGGAAGCCCCAGTGCTGTGGCTGCACACCTGGCACGACCAGTCTGACCCTGTGACTGATGCAAGACCTGGAGCTGCACTTAAAGGACTCCCTGTGCAAGCCAGACCTAAAGATGTCTTCTATCAGCTGCAGCAGAGCTCCTCACGGGCTAGAAAAGGGGTGATGGATACCCCAGGTACCCTGGAAAAGACTCAAATATACACCAGCCATGGAACAAAACATTTCACTGGCCACAAAGACACTTCTCAGAAACCCAGAGCTGTCACCCATCCCCAGGACACGGACGTGGTGGTCACACGGGCTGGGGCACACCACAGACCCTGCTGTGCTCAGGAAATTCTGTTCGTCACACTAAGACACATCCTGCCCAGAGATCAGGAGGGCAATCAGCAAGGAATGAGCAGAGAGCTGGCACTGAGTGGGTCCAGTGATGTCCCACAACCCCACCACTGCAGGAGTAAAGCAAATACACAGCAGAGGAGATGCAACCCATCAGTAGCTCAACAGAGAAGCTTTAAAAGCAGATTTTCATTGTAATATTTTTTAATGAAGAGTTGGAGCTTCTTCAGGAACGTCTCCCTAATGAATAAGGCATCTTAGCTCCCCAAGACAGATTAAGTAACAATTGACAACCAACCCCAACATCTCTGGTTACTCCTGACTGAAAGTAGAGAGAACAGATAAGTATCTCCTCAGTAGCCTCCAGCTGCAGCAGCCGCACAGAAAGTGACAGAAGGCACAAATGTCTATGTCCCTTAAATTTCTTTTTTTAACGTCATGAATATCTAAGCTGTCATTCCAATATTTTCTTGCAGTAAATCAGGAGAGTGTGCACGAATGGAAGTGCCTAAGGAATGCTCCAAGGCCTCTAGAAGAGAATATACACCCAGAAAATACAACGTTCTGTTCTGTTACAGCCTAGAACTGCACAATACCAGAGCCCATCATCCCAGGCATCTTCTGGACTGATCCAAAGTTTGGGTAGGTTTGGGATTTTTCGCCTGGCCTTATGGAAAATCCCACATCAAAGCAAGAGCAGGGAGAGAGCTCTCTTACACTTCTCACGCTGACAAACCACGAAGAACATCCGCCCCCTCGTAACACTAATGACTAATTTTTTTAGTTTGCAATTTAAAGAAAGCTTGTCTCTTAAAAATACAGCTGGTCAAATAAAAAACTTAATTAATGTCCAAACACTTCCATGTTTTACGCTACTACAGTCTCCAACAGGAAAAGGTTTTTAATAAAATGCCTAGTTCTTTAAGGACAATTTTCTCTCCCAGCAGCAAGAAATTCGCAGTGGGCAATCTCACCTCACGACTGATCAAAGGACATACAGGCAAGGATTGCAAAATTAAACTCAAAATGAGGGAAGGAAACTCTTTGCTACAGTTTTCAAACGTAGTAGCAAACAGCTGACATGAAAAGGTTTTATGTCAGTGCTGATTACACACTGAATGGACAGCTGACAAAATTAAGATCAATGCAAACTACAACAAGCAAATGAAATCTGATCTTTGATGAATACAGGAGAAATTAAAAACATTCATTAATTCAAAGCAATAGAGTATTTATTCATAAAGGCTTTACAACTCAAATGCATGTTAGATAAATGTGAAAGTTTCAGACACACAGCACTCACTGTGCAAAGCTGGCAGGGCAGCACACTCAGAGCTGCTAAAAAGAGCTTTTCATGACAGCCAGCCCTGAGGAGTCTTGGAAGAGGAAGTGCTCACCGAGACATCGAAACCCATGAAGAGTCAAATTAAAAACAAGTAAGGAGCTGTGGAATGACACACTCCTAAGGTGGTGAGCACGGCTGTGTGCCTGGAAGAGCAGGCAGTGGCCGAACCAGCAGCAGGGCAGGAGGGTCCTGGGGCAGCAGCTCCGGAGCCAGGGAGAGCTTGTACACAAAGAGGGAAGAATTTTCCTAATACACACTGAACTGAACTACAACTCCCATGGTTCAGCATAAACAAGGAGGAAATGGTGATTCCTAAGGGGGTTTTCCAAGGCACTTTCGGGTAGTCTACAGTTTTAGGTAATAGAGATAAAACAGCTTTTCTCACCCAAAATAAATCCCGAGTTTCACGTTACTACTCAGAAAGGAACTGCTAAGGAAAGCCTTCAGGACATCTGAGCGCTCCCAGGATTTCTGAAAACAGCGGAAACAGCTCTGGGAGCACCCTGACATTCCAGAGCACACTTACCCACAGATACTGCAGGAACTTCAGCAGACGGGGACAGTAATAATACTCCATTTTCCACAGCTCCTGAGTTAACGCCAACCCATCCCTGTTCCAGGCTGCTGCCGGCTCTCCCCGCCTCCAGCACCAGTTAAAAGCAGAGTGGAGCAATTAAAAGCACCATGAATAATGTACCGAGTGTGTCTGGCCCCACGTCAGCACCACGGGCTGGGGCTCCTCAGGAGCAGTCGCTGAGCTACCGGCAGCACACGTGACTTAACCACTTGTTACTGAACATCCCGCTGCTCCCAGCTCCGTCATCTGGAGTGGGTTAGGCTGGAATTGGTGACAGCACTTGGGGTTTGGCAGTCAAGGCCCTCCAGAAGGAAAGGGAAGCTCTAAAACCCCTCGGTTACGAAACGCTCCGAATGCCGGCAGGGTCGCTCGCTGACCTTGTTTTGGGTGATGCACAGGAAAGACAAAAACCCACACGTGTAATAAGAGGAGCTGCTGTTTTTATGTCCTTTTAATATAAAAATGTCTTTTGTGAACGAGAAGAAATAGACACAGTGAAGTGGCTTTTTATACACCCCTGGAATGTTCCCAGGGAATGAAAACTGCCAAAAAAGGAAGAAAGCCCAGGCAGAGTTTTACCCACCCCCGGGTCGTCCTCCTCGGGCTGGGTCTAAAATAGAGAGTGCTGGAGTTGTTGGACATCAGCAGTGGGTGGTTTGTGAAGAGCAAAAATGGGAATTGTAACACTGCTTTTTTTTTTTTACTTACGTCCTTTTTTTGATAGGAAAAGGAAAGATAAGTGATGACAGGAGCCATCCAGGGAGAGCCCCTATGGCCTGTCCCCTCCCAGCACTGCTCCAGCTCTCACCCTTCCCAGGGAGGGACAAGGTGGAGGTGACACAAAACAGCTTCCGGGATGCTGCAGCCTCCTCTCCTTGAAATCTTGGTACTTTAAGGAAACTACCCCTCGCTTTTCTGATCATCACCTATGAATTCCTGTAGAGCTGATAAAGTATTTTGATTTTCTTCCAGGCTGAGCCAGTTTTTGGGGTAACAGAAAAACTCAAGATGGGTTTCAGAAGGAACAAAGTTTCAATATTAGAGGCTTTACACAATCCAGAAAAAGAGAAGGTGTGGTTTTCAGTGGGCAGAAGACGGACCTGTCATGGGCAGAACTGAAAACAACTGGTGAACTGTGACAAGCCAAACCATAAATACATCTGCACATGTTTATAAAATATTTATCTTCTCTCCCTTGCACTTCATTTCCAAGATATTTTAAGAGTCTGCTCATGATTTTCTTCAAAAAACCCTTCTCCACCCACACATCGCAGCCTCATATAAATGCATCTTCCTGTGGAGACCATTAGAGAGATTTTCCTCCATAAAGGACAAAAACCCCCAGAGTTTAATATAAAATAAATAAATAAAATGTCAAGAGGCATCAAAATAATTCCTGCCTACACCAGCTCTAGTAGCAGTGCTCTGTTCTAACTCCCAGAGCAGCAGTTTGGGTTAGAACCCAGAGCTGCACTGAAGCTGCTCCATTTCCCAGCTGAAGGTGCAACTCCCCCAGCCCCCCAGCACAACTGCAGTTACTTTATTTGGAGGATGAGTCCCAGCACTCATTGCTCAGGTTTTCATTCTCAACACTCTTATCAGTCCGGATGACTCAATCAGGAATCCAGGCTTGTGACCCAACGTCAGCTCTGATGGAATCACACCATTTACGGGAACACCTCCGGAGCTCCGTGGTTGCCCCTGGATGTGCAGGTTCCCAGGTCCAACCACAGGAACCAGCCCAGAGAGGGTTTCATTGCCCAGCTGCTCACACCTGTCCCTCCACCTGCATTCCAGGTCTAAAGGAAAAGATCCCTACAAGAGCCCAAGGCCCTGAGCCTGCTGCAGGCTCTGAGATTCGCAGCTGAGTCGCTGAGAGAAACCCCTCACTCTCCAAAGCACAAAATTTCATTTTTATACCTGCATTGTGCTGCAGCAGGGCTAAAAGGGAGGGAAGTACCAGCCATAGTAAAACCACACATGATGACAGTCTAGCAGTGATGCTGGAATCTTTATAAAAGCTTTGCTCTGTTTTTTAATCAATACAAACTCAAAATAGCTAAACAATGCGATCTAGATGAGTGCTAAATCTCCAAAGTATCATCCTATGCAATTTCAAACACCAATCCCATACTGCCACTCGTATTTTGCAATGGTTTGATGTCAAAGTCATCCGATGTAATGTTCTAAAAAGCAGCCTAATTACAAGCAGATTCTCTGGAATATAATCACAAAGAAATGACTTCTCCAGAGGTAAAATGATACTATTGCACCTTGCTTCCATTTGGAATTGTGTTTATCCATAAGAACCTAATTCATCAGCTGTCCAGGAAAATGCCTCTCAAGCAGTTGTTTATTATCACAGACAGATGTGGAATAATGCAACAAATGGATATTCCTGTAAACTGGTTTGGCAAACATAAAAGGAAATCAATACAAGTTCATCACATTGCTTTAGTGGTGAATGTGATTTAAAGGGAATCGTTTATTCTACAACAAGACTTGTCACTGAGCACTCAGTCTCACTAGAATGACACCAATATCCTCACTGAGCAGGAATATGGACTGGAGAATACTTTTTGCCACTATGCCACAAGGAAAAACAAGAAACTTCCCAACTGCACAGAGCAGAAACCGCTCAAAGCAAGCAGCAGCAGATGTCACGTTTCCATCTACTCCCCCTTTACAGCTGCACCAAGGGAAGCACAGACTGCGTTCAGATTCCGAGGAAATCCGGGATTTAACTGCGACTCCCGCGGCTCTTTCCTGACCCCTCGTGTCTGTCCACCTCGCACAGCTCGGATGCGTCTCCAGCAGAGGGGGGTGTTGGAACGCGCTGACCGAGCTGCGGCTCCGCACCCAAAGTCCGTGTTTTCTCCAAACAAAACAAAGGCATGACCTTGGTGCAGAAGAAATGGTTTGGTTTTACATAATCTTCTGCAGTACCTCTGTGGGGCTTTGGAAAACATCAGCGTGGTGAGTTTTGCACCTCCCAAACGCAGGTAAAAGCCCCTTCAGTGCACTCACTCACACTTTACACCCAGGAGGACCAGGCTGCCCTTTGGCTCCCTTGGCACTGCCCAACAAACAGAACCCGGGGAGCCTTTCCAAAGCAACACAAAGGAGCAAAGCACTCGGATCCTACTGAATTCCACACGTGAGTTTTCCCTTTTCATGGAGCTGAGTCTCCCTTTCTAACCTTTCTGTCTCAGGCTACACTTGCTGAAGCTGAAGGATTATTCTGAGTAACCTCAGAATGGCTGGAGAACAGCAGTTGTATTTATCTGAGTACAGCACCTGAACAGTTCAGTTATCCCAGCATTACTTCCAACAGCCCTTCTGTCTCACATTTCCTACCTGGCCAACACCAACTTTACACATTTGCACTGTAAGCTGATGGCACATAACTTTTAGGGGTTGGATAAATGCCCATTCTGTCAATAACCCAAATTCCCTAAGATGAACCTGAAGTCCATGCTAACAGTGGGAAAGACAAAGGGACATTAGCCCTTGAATACCTTCCATGAAGCTTAAAGACTACAACTGAAGAACAATCCGAGCCCATTCTACAACTCCAATTAGGAAACTTGTTTATAAAATCCTTATAGGTTTAGGTGTTCTCTTTTCCTTTGCTAGAAGGAAAAAAAAAACCACTGAGTTTCTTCTCTTTTTTATATTTTTGTGTGTTCTGTGCTAAAGGGCTGTGAACAGCAGAGTGAGCCACGACAGAATAGGGCAGTGCAGCATCTCACTGCAGAGCGTGGTGGCAGAGAGAGGACAGGGGAGGTGTGACCTTGGCACAGTCCATGGGACAACGTTCTTCACTCTCTGCTTTCCAAATCCTTTACTTCCCTCAGAAAACACTGATTATTTCAGTTATTGTACATCTTTTGGAACATCCAGACCTTTGTTTCATGTTTCAGAACAACAGCTGGATGTAGGATGCTATTTCACAACATAAAATTTCCCTGAGGGCTGAAGTCAGGACATCCTCCTGAAACTGAGGAGAAGGGCACCCAACAACTTCAAGCAGGAATTCACCCCAAGTTTGTGTGTTAGAGACAAATCCAACCACCTAAAATGTCAGCTGTGATCCTGCACAGAAACACTTCTCTGTGTGCTGCCTACAGAAAGAAAATTAAACCCATCATTTTTCAGGCTGGGACACAGTTCTATTTGCACAAGCTGAGAAAACAACAGAAACCACAATGTTCTAGAGCCATCTTGAGTTCAGGATGAAAATTCTTCCCTCAGGAAGCAAAGTGAACAAGCTGCAAGGCTGAGGCTTAGTGCTGGAAGCTTTGGCAGGGAGCAGTGGGGTGGGATCCCAGGGAGGGGCAGCCTCACCAGTTCAAACCTCCAGCAAGTGCTTCTCTGCTTGGCAAACACATCCTTCTGCCACCGCCCTTTGCAAAGAGGAAAACAGAGCTGCAGCTCCCTGATCCCTCCCCAAACCCCTTCTCCAGGGTCACATACCGGCCCAAAATCTGCTCTTCTCTCCTTGTAGAAGCTGTGGCGGCTCCTCTGCGCAGACACCGAGGAGAAATCTGTTCCCTCTGTTTTGTCTGAGCTCTGCTTGCTCCACTCTTTCCTGGAAGCCTGTAAAATACAGTTATGAATGTAATTAAACATACATGCATATGCACATATATATATATATTTATATATATATAAAATGCTTCTTTGAAAAAAAAAACACAGCAAACTCAAAGCTGAAAACACAAAATGGAAAAATGTGATAGCCATGAACATCCTACACTTTAATCACAGAATTATGGAAGCATTAAGGTCTTTTCCAACCAAATCCAACCTCTGGATTTTACTCACATGTCATTATGTTAAGGAAATCTCTTGCCTCTCACTCAAGTCAGGAAAGCAGTGGAGTTTCAGACAAATCAAGGCCATTCACCCAGTAAAAATAAAAATAAATTTTGCTTCTTTCAGATAAAGACAAAAAACTAAGAGAGGCCCAAAAAGATCACTGCTTACAACTTATAAAATAAACCCAAATTAGTTCTTTTCAATTAAACATAGAACTGCAGAGTTAACAATTTAACCTCCCAGGTTCACTGCATTAAAGAAATAATAAGCACATTTTTTAAAGCTTTTTTTCAAGCTCTGGCCAGAAACATCAATAAGTATTTCTAGACCTGAAGCAAAAATCAGGTCACCTAGTACAAGAGACATTGCTCAAGAAAAGAGAAGCCAAAAGGAAATGAACTCTAGTGAGAAGTATGGATCTGCTGCCTTGCTGCAGAGCACTGAAAAGTGATACAAGGACACAATAAAAGCTTTAATAAAGAAAAGCTCAGTTTCAGTTATGCGAAACACTTGGATACCATTTGGAAATACCTTTTTATCCTCAAGGAAGAATGGTTCTGCCTGAGCTGCCATCTTGTGTTTCCATGCGTTATCCACACTTTCCAAGGGGAAGCTTGGCCTGGAGCGGTGCAGGTCCTTCCTCACCCTCCCCTCCTGCACGAGGGGCACACTGTCCCTTCCCTGGCGGCATTTTTCCGAGTAGGATCGTCTGAGATCCGCGGGCACAGTCCCAAACCCAGACATGTAGCTCCTCCAGTCGGCTTTACTTCTGAAAGAGTCGCCCTCATACATTTTACTTGTGCTGTCCTTGCTTCTCAGTGTAGAGCTCCTCACTACGTTTTTGCTCCAATCAGCCTCTGGAGACACCTCCAAGAACTGTTCTTTTGTCACCAACCTCTTCTGCAGGAGCCCATCATCTGCCCTTAGGGACGGCTTGGAGGCCAGGCTGACTTCCAGCCTCTGCTCTGTGCTCACTGCATTTATGGGCTGTACCTTATCAATTACAAATTTTGCACCCTGATTCCTGGAGGTCAAGGTCACTTCCTCATCCTCATCAACGATGAAAGTTTTCTTCCTAGCAAATTCCACAGGTGAATTGACAAACTTCTCTGGAAAAATGCTGCTGGGGTTTCCCCAGTAAGGAGGGCTGACCTTTCTGTCTTTGGGCTTCTGCTTATCGTATTCAGGGCTCCGTAATTCCAGTTTCTCTTTGCTCTTTTCATTTAGGATTAGTTTCTCTGGCCTCTGCTGCTCTTCTGCACGTTCACCTGGTTTGTTATTAACAGAGTAGTGGTCTGATCCACTCCTCCACTCGTTCCAGCTGTAGGTAAGAGTCATCCTATCTGACACATTTCTTTTGTTCTTTGATTTCTCCCTACTCAGCGAGCCAAGATCCTCAGAGAGCTTGTCTTGAACTTTACTGGCCTTTGCTGATTCTTCTTTATATTCTGCCATAAGCGCATCAATATCGAGAATTTGGGATCTGTACCCATCCTCAGCCTTCCTTCCAGGCAGATCAGAATTATTCTCACTCCTTTTCTGGGGGCCCAGTTCGCTGTCCTTACGCAGCTGCGCTGAGCGCGGCGGGGACCGGGGCTCATGGTAAGAGGAGACTTTCCTTCTGCCACTCCTGAGATCAGCTTGAGCTGGGTTTTCCAGATCCTGTTTTAACAGGAAAGCATCGACATCTATAATTTTCTCTTTAGAATGATCCAGACCTTTTTCGTGATGCTGTTGGTTATCTTTCCTAGACACATGAAAATTACCAAATGCAACGTTTTTGGAGAAAATGGCATCTTTTTCATCTTCTTTGACCCAATCCTTGCTAATATGCACTTCCTGGGAGTCTTCTCTACAAGTTGAACTCGTCACATTTTTATTTGGTTGTTGCAATAAAGGTTTGGACTTTCCAGGAAAAACAGGGTCCAGATTAATTGCTGCTCCCTCGCTTGACCCAGAAACCGTATTAATTTCACTTGCACTGGGAGCACCAACAAAGCTTTTCTCTTTTTTGATACCAGGAATCTGATAAGTCACTGCAAAGTAAGTTGCCTTTGGCTCCAAGACAGAACTCTGATGTTTCATGTAATCATCAGGAGTGCCAAGAACAGCTTGGTTTGCCTCACTCCCTTCCACCCCTTCTTTGATTTTTTTGTTTTTCTTTTTAAGTAAATTTTCATTCAGTTGCAGGGAATCTGTCCGGCTCAGCCTCCTGATATTTTCGGGAGTGAGCCACACAACTTCTTCCACCTTCACTGACTCCTGAGGCAAAGTCCTCCTCCTCCACCTTTCAGAAATCTTCAAGTCAGAAACGCTACTTTTGCTTCTCCTGACTTTCTCTTCTGGATCTGCTCCTCGGAGTTTCTCGCTGTTTTCAGGGGCTGTACAAGCCAAGCTAAAGTCTTGCTCTTTGCAATTTAAGTCCACAGCTTTCCTTAACCCAAAGGCCCCAGGTTCCTCTTTAGTAACTTTCAGTCCTTTTGTATCAGGGGGTTGGCTACTGGAAGATTTAAAGAATTGCCCACTTGCAAGCACTGAAGTCTGAGCCCCGTGTTTATTGACACTTGTGGAAGTCATTTCACGATCCAAGTTGGTTCGGAATTCATGGACGTCTGTCCCACCTGCCCTAAAACTCCTTTTCTCAGAAGAGCATTTCACCACACTAATCCTCTCTGAGTTATCTGTGGAAGAGACTTCACTCTTATCACCTTTAATTTCAGCGTGTAGCTTGTTGACTTTTTCACTCATTCCCAAACCTTTACTTTTGTTTGAGGAATAAGGCATTTTCTCAATTTTCTCAGCTATGAACAGTGGCTCAGGGTCAGTTTTATCAGAGTCTCTTCTCTGTTCAGGTAAAGTGCATTCACTGGGGAGAAAATCAGTAGGTTCTCTCAACACAGCCTTGCTTGTGAGAACTTTTGCCTCTCTGGCTTCTGAAGTAACATTTTCTTCTTTCAAGTAAAGAGTGTGACTACTTGTCCTAACCGACTGCCCCGTGGGTACAACATCCTCCTCAGTTTTATTCTCTTTCACAGATGATTTTCTAGTTCTGAGTGTCATGGCCTTTCTCTCAGGAGCCATTGTGATGGCTTCACTAAGAGCCCTTTCACCACATGTCTGAAAGATTTCATACCTGGGCTCTATTCTTTGGTAAACTTGAGAATCTTCTGCGGTTTTGGGAGTGGGTTTTTCACTTTTCTCAACCAAAGATTTTTCTAAGACAATTCCCGGACTCATTTTCTTGTCTTCACTTGAACAAGCCGGTTTTGGACTTTTCTCTGCATGTGCTGTGTGTTTTGATGGATCAGGTTGCTTGTGGTGCTCCTTTGCAGCAGCGGTTTCCTCCCCTTCTGCCATCCACGAGCGTCTGCTGAGCCCCACAGCCACCAGCTCCTGCTTTGCCTCAGGCTCCTGGTTCCTTTTTGGTGCAGGATCAGCCCCAGAATGCTCAGCAACAACGCTGTGCTTCTGGACATTGTGCTCAAACAGGGTGGCCCGGACAGTTTTAATGAAGGGCTTTTCCAGAAGTGCTGGGTTCAATTTCTTTTCCAGATTACTCGTGAATGAGACAGAACTCTCACTCTGCTGCGAGAAATGCTGAGCATCTCCCAGGAAGCTTCCTCTGCTCTCCAGCTGGTCAGGTTTATTGGTGATCTTTAAAACCTGCCGGGATTTCCAAGGCTTCCCAGAAGCAAATGCCTCCGAGAGATCTGTGCCATGGGTGAGCTTCAGCTCCTTGCCCTGGAACAACAAAATGCAACACTTAACTGAGTTTCTTTAAGAGATGTGTGATAAAGTTTATTTTAAAACTTACTTGCACCTACTTTATGCAGCAGAGCCTGGACAAGTCAAACACATCCACGTTCCCTGAACACAAACTCCGCTGAGACCAAGGTAACCTAAGGGACTGTGCAGCTCCAGCTCCTGAATCTGGATTTTAACAGAATTATCTCATACCTGCTCACTAATAACCAGTTACACAGTCAGAAACTGCAAGGAACATGAAGATCTGAGTAAATATCACAGCTGGAGCTGCTCAGAAATGTTAAACTGAGCCAAACTAAAAAGGACAGATGGAAATTAATATTTATTACCAATGCTTCACTGTTATCTACTCACAGGAAATACAGGCAGCAACCTAAAAGATGGTATTTTTAATAGCATGTGCTGAAAACGCACAGCATGCAAATAATACAGGGAATCAAAGAATACTGGAGGTCTTACAAGAATTTCATCTTTTTTTCAAGTTTTAAAATTTAAAACTCAGAGTTGACTTAAGATTGTCTTAAAAAAAAAAAGCTAAGGAACATCTGAAAATTAACACTAAAGGCATTTATAAATAAAGATTTTTAAGTCTTTTATATTCTCCCAGGAATTTCTTTAATCCTACTTTATTGTCAGAGTCTGAAAACAGCACTTCCATCAATGATATATTTTCTTTTTAAAACAAATTGCTCTTCTTGAAAATAAATAACACTAAACTACAGCAACTTTGCACCTTACCACATATTCCTATCTTGGACAGGAAAAAAGCCAGGAGAACTCACTACAAACACCCTTAAACTACATTAAATCTCCTCCACTAAGAACTGTCACCAGAGAAGTTCTGTTTTGCAACACTGAAATGTTGCTTAGAAACAGAGAGAGCCTAAAGCTTCCACAGCAAATCCCCATTTTCCCTGGAACACTGTGTTGTCTAAACTGCTCAGGTAAATGTTGCTGAGGGGACTGACAAAGGTCCAGGCTGTGATTTATGAGCAGCTGGGACTGAGAAGCAGGAAAGCAAAATCCCAACGCTCTGCTTGGAGAAAATGAAAAATAATCCCTACACAAACCCAGCACAGGCACGGGCGATTCCCTGTGGGGTTCCATGCATTAGAAATCCCTTAAAAACAGCACACAAAATATTCTTCCCTCTCTACCACTGCTACACTGAACAGTGTGCACACCAAGCTTGACAAACTCCGCAGACACAACACTCCTGCACTTTATCTGCACGTCCTAAAGACAGACTCACACTGGCAAATCCACTGGGATTGTGTCACCCCTAACACTCCCCACACCCATTGAAAAGTCACTGATAAAGCCACACACAACAGGACCTTCTCCTTGCACAGCCAGCTGGAGCCCCCCAGCTGCTGCCACTTCCTTACTTTTGGGTTTTCCTGGAAGTCGTGGATCGAGTCGGCTCCGGTCTCCCCAGGTTTCTCAGGCTTGGCTTCACCACCTGATGTTGGACTTGAAAACCTAAAACAAAGGACTGGTGTTACTTCTTTAGCCCAAAGCAAGCTGGTAGAAATTATACATCATACTATATCTCCTAAAGGAGAAACATCACTATTTCATAGTATTTGGTGGTTAAATTGTATCTAGACCAAGGGAATTTCCCCAAAATTGTTAGTTTTGCAGCCTTTTTGGTAATAGAGGATTTAGAGGTGCATAACAAGCTGTAATACCTCTTGCTGACAGTTACACTTACATGCAAAGGCCACAATATTGACAGCGTTATTACTTTTCTTCAGCTGTTGTCAGAATATATTTAATTTTCTCTTTTTTGGATTAAAAATAGCAGGAAAAGGGCTTAAGAATAATAGTACAGAAAATCACATTTAGTGGAAGCAAAATGATCAGCTTTTTTACTGGACTGAGAGAAGAAGTTCTACCGCGCAACATGAAGCCAAGGGGATTAAACAGAATTTCTCTGTAACCTACATCTTGGTTAAGTCTGCAGAGAGCGGCCGTGACTGCAGGGACCGGCGCAGATTTCCTGCCTTAACATCAGGACTTTCTGCTGTCAGCTCCTTGATCCTCTGCTGGATGGTCACATTCCTGTTTTCCTTCTCGGAGCTTGCTGGGAGATGCTCTGTATCCACTGTGGGACTGGGATTTTCCGAAGTGAACAAACTGATGTGTTTCTTAACACTACCTCTAAAGATATTATTCTCTTTTTCTGAGGAAGCTGCAGGGCTTTCAGGGCCTAGGTGCACATACGATTCCTTCTGATCTGTTCTTTTCCCCCCCTTATTAGTTCTGCTTTCACTGGTTGTTTCAGGACTTCTATCAGGACCATGTAAATTAATAATTATTTCTGGTTTTGTCTCAATTTGTTCACTTTTAGGTTTAAGTTTTGTTTCCCAGGTGTATTTCCCATTGTTTAGGATGCCAATGTCCTGACTGCTGCATTTCAGATTTGTTTTAGAAGAACTGCTTTTATTAAATTCAGTTTCTTCATGTTTTGGCCCCGTTTCAGACTGATCATGATTACCCACATCAGTAAAAGCAATTACAGATGCATTCTCCTTGCTTTCCTGGGATGAACCAGCCTTCTTGCAAGAAGAAAGATCTTTATGTTCAAATTTAGCTGTCAGGTCCATGGACAAAGGCCTTGGTTTCCTAACCCCGGATTTCTCCGTAGGAGATTTTTCCTCAGAAGCTTCCACAGTCTGATGCTTTTGATCTCGTAATGATTCCAGAAAAATAGCAGACACTGGTCTATGTTTTGCCCTTTGCTGGACATCAACAGAGAAATCAACTTTATTGTTGAGATTATTTGCATCATCATTGTTTTTCTCCCCCGGATGAACTTCACGAGCATCTTTCTTTTCACCGGTTTTGAGGGAGTTCCAGGAGACTGGTCTGAGACTGGAGGAAAACGACATCTGCCTGTGGACAGACCCCTCAGGATTCCTGGGTGTCTCTGCTGCTTTCACAGAGCCCTGGAGGTCCTTGGTTTGCAGAGCAGTAAATCCCCTGCAGTCCTGAGCCCTCTTCTCCGGGGCCAGGCTGACCTTGGCCTGCTCGGGGCCTGCTGGCTCGAACAGAATGACCGTGTTGGCACTGGGCCCCGTGTAGAAAGTCACATTTGTGACCATGTCACCGTCAGCCTGATTTTCAGTGTCAATGGCTTTCTGATCCACCAAGGGAGGGACATTCCCACTCAACACCTTCACAGAGGACGTCTCCTCAGCGGCCTTTCTCACCAGGCTGCTGGATCTCAACGCTGGGACGGGCGGTTTGACATTTGCAAAAGTATCTGAGGATTTCTCCTTACAAAAAGGCTTTGGGAAAAGTCTCGGCCTTGATCCCAGCGAGGGCATCGTCGCAGATCTCAAGGAATTCCCAAATTTCTTGTTCTCTTCGAGAGTCAGTGATGCTGAGGCCTCCTTTGCCTTGTTGCTGGTGTCTGAAAGCACACTGACATACACACGCTGTGCCTTCTCCTCAGCCCTGAGCTCAGCTAGGTCAGGGACTGCCGTCAGAGACGCCAAGGTAGAATTTATTTCTACTCTTGTTGCCATAGTTGGAATTACACATTCAACAGAACTGAAAAACTCCAGCAAGGAAAAAGAATCTGCAAAAAAAAAAAAAGGAGAAAAATGCAAGTATTGATGTGGAGTCAGCATGAACATCAAATAACATCATTCTCACATAAATTCACAAGGAAGCAAACTCAGATTAAGGTGACTTTCAGATATGCTGATCCCAGAGTGTATCTCACTGAAAGACACAGTGTTCCTTCTCTAAAAAACAGCAAGAAACACCATTATTTACTGACTTGGCCCAACAACCAAATACAATGGAAATAAATATATCCTACAAATTTCCACACTCCCACTCACCATAATTTCCTGCTGCAACCAATCCATAGGGCCTGAATCCTTTCTCATAGCGACAAGAGCGGGGTCACCAAGGGCACATTAAGGACAGGGAATGTGATCGCTGCAGGGACACTTGCCCAGACCTCACCTGCAAATAAACAAAGTATTCAGACTCAGGTGTGGCACACACCCAGACCTTCACGGGCAATACCATGTGAGAGAAAAATCCAGAGCATTCTAAGGAAAAAAAGCTGCTTCCCAAGCATAGACTCACCTCCTGTAACTGTAAATAGCAGAAAAGTGTTTATTTTTCAAACAACCATTAAAGAATCAACAAGAAATTACCACTTAATGGTGTAAGTAAAAGGTGAAGAGGGACTAACCTGTGCTGCACAAGAGACACACCAAACCTGAACAGTTAAAACCACACTGAGGTAAGACTGTTTGCATATTCCAGTGCTGTCAATCACTGGTTAAACACAGAGCTCTGCATTACTGTAATCTCAATTACTGTAATTTACTTTCTATTGTAAAGCTCTTTTCTGGGGCAGCAGTCTGTGAAGTGCTACCTGAGCAGCTGACCTGCAAAACGGCTGATTTTCCATCAAAATGGGACTTTTACCATGACAAAGCAATTTTCCCAGTATCTCGCCAGCAAAGGCAGGAGAAGAGCCTTGGCTTTAATTATATTCTTACTGCAGAGAAGTGGGAAAACCAGCAGTAATTAGAATTTCAGCTACAAGAAGTAACCTGAATTTTTTCTAACAGAAGTATATTTAAGCTTGTAGCAGATGCAGGCAGCTATGTAAGGTTTAGATTATTTTTTCCTTCAGAAGCTGTTGTACTCTTCATTTTTAGAAAACTCACACTGTACTTTGTAGCTAGGGACTCAAATTTGAGTTGCCACCCTCTTGTCTCTTTTGGGCAGCCTCTGAAGGGGCAGTTTTGGACTCCTCTCACTGGACCTATTTTGGTGTGAATTTACCATACAAATAAACTTATTTGTAGATTCTGTGGAATATGGAGCTTCCTGCTTGTGATTATTAAAAAAACCCAACCAGGATCTTGCCTTCCTGAGTCTGCAGTCTGGAGAAGGGGTTATTTCACCTTCAGCTTCCCTTGACCAGACTTAGCCCACGCTGGCACTGAAATTGCAGGGATTTATTTTTGTCCCTGCTTGTGCTCCCTCTCTCAGGCAGGAGAATGAACTCCACTCACCTTGGCCGTTCCCTTTCATCTTCCAATCCACTTGGGGTTCTGTCTCAACCACTTATCCCTGATGCCATTCCCCCCCTCCCAAGTCCACGACCTTGTCTTTCCGAAATAGCCACTAACTCAATCAGCTTATCCACATCAATCTGCTCCTTCCACCATCTCACGGATCTCCATGAAATCTTCCTCCCTCTCCCACTCCTTATTCTAAGAAATGCCATCAAAATCCGATTAAAATACTCTCACATTCCAAGGATGCAAAGGTTTGGGAGGTGCTCTAAAAGGAAGCTTGCTGGAATGAGGCTGAAGCTCACAGGCAACATTGCAAAGGGAAAAATTCTGCTGTGAAAACAGCATCTGCCTTGCAGTAGCTGAGAATAAATTCTCTCCTACCATCCTGTAGTCCCTGTTTCTCTGGAAAAGAAGAAGGGGGCACAGAGCTTCTTAAATGGACTAAAACTTGATCCTCAGTGGAACGCAGGGCAGTGAATTTACAATGAGGGACCTAATCCCTGGTAACAGAGTACAACTCACTCCTCCAGCCAACATTCCTAACACAAAATTTACCCCTTCCTTAGTTTCATTACACTCCATGTTTATAGGACCCATTTTCTACCTATATAATCTACCAAAGCCAGTTTTCATATTTTAAATTCAGATAACCCTACAACAGATACGTGGCCCCAAACAGACAAGGATTCGAAAAAGAACAAAATATTTAGGGAGAAAAATAATCACCCAACTCTGAAAATGATAAAGCTCCTTGATACAAGTACACTTGATAAAGAGGAATCATGTTATCAATGCCAAGTATAACATACACTAGACACTGTGTCTCAGTTTTGAAACAAATATCTCGGTTTAGATAAACCTGTTTCTTTCTTAATAAAATATCTCTAGTCCAGTTGGCAGCACACAAAATTTTGAGCAATTTACAAAGATCAGCTGTAAACTGCGGGAGGATTTCAGATGCTATTAATATTTAGTAATACTACTGTAATCGTACTACTACAGTTGTAAATCCCTCACCATCAGCTACATCACGTTATTCCCTCCCTGACCTCCTCTGCCCGGGGACAGTCAGCCGAGCTGCCCGTGCTGCCCCTGCACGTCCCCATCCTGTGTGACAGAGCCCTCAAACCACCTCTGTCCCCAGTTCTGGGCACCTTTGTCCCCAGTTCTGGGCACCTTTGTCCCCAGTTCTGGGCACTGTTTCTCTCCGTGCCCCCCAGGCGGTGCCTACGCTCCCCTCGGCTGTGGCGGGCGCATTCTGCACACAAGTGAAATTATAAATGGCACTGAAGTGTCTCTTGAAATCCCTCCTGCTTTTATCACAAAAGCTGGCACAGGAAGGCCTGGCTCTTCCCTGCTGCTCCTCTTCCTCAGCTTCCAAACACCTGTGACTGGGATTGTTTTCCTGGGCCAAGCTGAGCCACCGCAGGGTGTCACAGGGATGCACACGCAAACCCTGCCCCAGGCCCCTTCAAATCTTAATGCCCTCAGGCGGTGCCTGCATTTTTAATTAAAGATCTATCATTACAAGGATCGTTAACATTGCTCATAAGAAATCAAAATGGATTATTCACTTCACAGGGTTATTTTTGCAGAAAATCATTCAGGAAGGGCTTCACCCCAAACACACCCTCGCTTTGGCACTTGCCCACCCACCACACACACAACTATTATTTACATCACTGCTAATTCCTTTAAGCCTATTAAGGCAACAGCAACAGCTTGCAGATAATTTTTCCACCATGAATCACGTGACTATTGCCAACTTCCCTGCTCAGAAACAAGAATATTTTAAATGACACAAAGCAAAATCATCTATAATCTGGCCCTGAACCTCGCAGCAGATAAACAAGTCCATCTGTCTTCTCTAACAGTGGAAAGTATAAAAATTCCACAAAGAAAATCTCTCTGCTATTAAAAACCCCAAACAAACAAAAAAACAAAAACCAAAACCAAACATGTTTATGACATGGAAATCAAGCAGAAAGCCTGGTTCCAGCAGCGAATAGCCACTAAAAATACTCCATACAAAATCACCAAATAAGCACAAAGTTTTTCGTTTTTACATGCAACTTTATTGGCAAATCTGCTTCCAGTATAAAAAAAAATTACCCCCTTATTGTGTAAATACAGGAAGAAGTTTGTATAACTACACATATTAGCAGCTCCTGGAAACATGGCTTTGTCCACGGCTGTGGTTGGGACTGGATGATCTCTAAGGACTCTTCCAACCCAAACCAGTCTGGGATTCCATGATTCCTCTGGCCTGCAGCTTTGCCCTGGCACAACGAGCCATGGCAGCTACTGGGAGCAGATGACCATAGACCAAGATTTATTTCATCCCTGCTAGAAAAAGTTGCCCCGCTGTCTGGAATGATTCAGTCTTTACAAACATTTTTCTTCTCTCTTTTTTCCTTCCTGTCCTCACTGAGTGAGCACTGGGGTCATTCTGAGCAACCCCTGTCCGTTCTCCTGAGCAATCCTCCTTCTGCTGCTTCCTGCACTTGCAGAGGTGCTGATTGGATTAAATGAGAATTAACAGAGCAGATTCTGTCACTCCCTGTGCACGTACGAGTGTGAGTGCTGACAAGAACATGACTTACTACAGCACAACCAAAATAACACTAAGATGAAAAAAAACCAACCTATTCTGAAAATTTCATAACCAAGTAGATCGTGAAACTAATTCAGTAAAAAGCAGGCTTTTTCTATTTTTGGGTTTAAGCCTGATTCACGTTATTATTCACTGCAATGAGATCCATTAGTTGTATTTAAGAGGACATTCAGGGTCTCTTAAAGGGAAAGATTAACAAAAATACTTTCATACTGGCTCTAATTTTTAATTTCCCAGGACAAGTTTCTTCACAAAATAAAAACAGCTAATAAAATGTATTTCAATTATCTTTTCCCAGATTCACAGTGAGAAACTCAGTTCTGCTTCTCAATAATGAAAACTAGAAGGTTGAGAATTAAAACTACATATTTCAAACCTCACAAGCCAGATAGGTCTGCAAAGCTCCACAGATCATCACTATTAAAATTCCAAAGTATTGGAAAATTTAAAATATCCTTTGTCCATTTCCCATGTCCAAGTCTCTTGGAAGCCTCTAGTTCTTTTCTTTCACAAAAAGAACTAAGTGCTATTCCTCTGGACATTACAGTCCAGTCCCATCCCAAGGATGAAAGACTCCACTGACATTTCCTCCCACTGCAGAAAAGATTAGCATTTCGTGAAATAAAGTGTCCATCCTATAAATAGCAGCATTTACAAGCACTTGTAAATCTCTAATTGCTCCTGCCAGTACAATTGCATAACGATCATCACCTGCCAGAGCTTCACCCCCAAGCAGCTGCACTCCAGAACTGCAATATTTTCACCCACCCTTTCCATTACGTGCTGCCACCTCGTACCACAGGGGGAACTTTACACCTTGTATTTTGATCTCCATGCTGCAAAGATTGGGCAGTTAAAATGGTAACAAGTTATAGAGCAGCAGCTTCAGTAATTCAAACTGCCCCACAGAGGCCATAACGTTTATTTATTAAAGGAAAAATTCGATATTAAATACACTGGAGTGGGCGTGTAATGGTCAACAAGAATTTAAGATCACATTCTTGATGTAGCAGGATAATCAGCTGAGAAAGGGATTCAGGAAAACACCGTGAGAGTGCCAGGGTGTCCAAAGGAGCTGTGGCTGCCCCTGGATCCCTAAAAGTGCCCAAGACCAGGTTGGATGGGGCTTGGAGCAACCTGGGATAGTGGAAGTGTCCCTGCCCATGGCAAGGGGGGCACCGGGTGAGCTTTAAGGTCCCTCCCAACACAAACCAGTCTGGGATTCTGTGATTAATTTGTGGTAGAATAGGATTCAACAGCAAAATGCTACTGTGGGTAAGCAGGAGAGAATGCACTGTGATGGCTGTGGGGCACAGGGAGTCATCCTCCAAATTTCCTTGTATTTTTGAGACAGAGATGTGTCTGGAGAGAACGATTTGGGGAAAAAAATGACATGTAATAATCTGCTTCCACAGCTGTCAGTCCTTGCTATTTTCATAAAAATGTTTGTGTGTCACATATAAAACATAACCCAACAGGATTAATGCACAAAGGGGCTGATTGCTCCAGTTGTTTCTAGAAAACAGCTTCATAATACCACCCTTTAGAAAGGTCCAGTTTGCAACCACAGATTTATTACCAAGTACCCATTTTTGGGGTATTCAGCACCAAAAATTTCTGCACTGGGTTGTGGGGGCAATGACCACTGTTCTACAAAGAATTTAGGCCAACTCCTCTTCTGTCGAGATCTACTTTGTCCAAGCCAGCCCCTGGTTGGGGATTTTCCTCTTTGTACAGCGTGTTCTACTCAAGAGATCCCTCAAGAGCTCAGGGACTGACAGAGCACACTCGGCATTTCCTCTGACCTGCACAACTGCCTCATTACACCCCAATCTTCTACAATTTCCTTCTGTACCACCCTCTCATTCACAGTTTCAGAGGAAACTCTCTTCCCTTCCCAGTTTCACAGAAGGCCTAATTTGTTTTGAGTGTCTCTTGAGTCTCAGGTAGAAAAAAATCCCAATCAAAGGAAAATTACATTAAATGTGGGTGAATCACCATTTTTTGGTACCAGAAGCTGCATATCCTCACCCTCCTGTGTGAATCATCTTTTACTTCCAGCATTCCACATGAGATTCCACCCAGTTCATTAGTGGGTGGGTATTTTCAGAAAGTCCAATTCTTTTAGCAGTTGAAATAGGGAACAAAAGCAAAATCCCGATTTCTGCCAGCTGAGGATGACATTCTGCAGAACAACATGAATTATGGGACAAGGCTGAAGTGAGGCTAAAAGTGCATTTGTGCAGAAGGTGGGAATTCCCAGCAGGCCTCAAAGTGCTGTTCTGTTTGCTTCTCTCATCAAACCTTTGTTTTTGTGGTCAGCTTCAACTTCTGCTAATGTTCTTTTAGGTTTCATCCTTGCAAATGCATTTAAACCACAAACAAGACCTGCAAATAACCTCCCCATGCAGTTTAGTAGGAAAAAAAAGACATTCCAGAAACAACTGCACTGCGTGCCAGATGAAATATTAATGATCAGGTTTGGCTACAAGCAAGAAAAACTGACTATGGAAATGAAAAAAGACAAAGAAGTCAAATTAAGGCTCTTCCAGGAAGATGTTTGGTTATTTCAGGGAGAACTTTATTCTATCTGCAGCTCCCAAAGGTCAACAGGGTCACATCCCGGGCACAGCAGAGGCTATCAAGCAGATACTTGAATTTGCAACTTGGCAAATTTCACCTCAGACCTTTTCAGAATTATCATAAAACTTCCTCCCAGTTAATTGTAACATGGCATTCTTGTTGCAGGAAGCTTAACTTCACTGTTAACTGTATTTAAAATAAAGTTGGATTAGAGTTAAGTTTTTCTGCACAGATTCTGAGGGAATAGGTTAAATCCCTGACTGTCTGTTTCATATCTTATGCTACACATCATGAACACGATGGAATCAATCAAAAGCTGATTTATTTATATGTTCTTTGAGTGCATGATCTCCATGACCTTGCTTTATAAAGGTGGAATTTGGCTCATTATTGTTTCAGAAATACATCAAGCAGCTACTGATCCCTCTGACCTCAAGCAGGCAGCACTTTCCAAAGCCCCCAGAACTGAGGCAGGGCTGTGTTTCTCCAGAGGCTCCAGCTTTGGGTGGGATTGCTCTCATTTGGCAGGCACACCATGGACACAGCTGAAGGAGTGTAAGGAGATGGATGAGCCAGCTGCAGTACAGACAGAAATATGGGATTGAAAAACAACTTTGGCATTCTTCCATCTGATACTCCCCTACACAATACCACGCTCGGTACCATGTTTCAGCAGTAAAAGGAGCTTAGAGGCCACCCACACCTGGAAATATTTACTGTAACTGTGCGTATTTCTCGTCCTCTTGGCAGCAAGGGAAGACGAAGGACAACTGTCTGATCTCAGAGCTGACAGGACATGGATATCACCACTGGATTTTGTTTTACTCGCTGCCTTCAGAGCTACCAGCTGCTGCAAATGCTTTAAAAGCCGCAATGATATAAATGGGGCAGTTTCCTCCCAAAACAGTGGTGGAAGCTGCTTGGACACTGACATTGGAGCTCCTTGATGAGCAAAGGTGCAGTTAAAATAGCCCTGCAGCACAGCACCGTGCCAAGCCTGGCAGGCAGTGTGGGGACACCAAAGCTCCCGAGAAGCGCAGGAGGTGCAGCTCTCCTGTGGGAGATGGGGGTCGGCTGACCTGATGAGGAATTCAAGTGAAAGGATCGAGTGAAGCAGATCCGTGGGCTTTGGTTTATTGAAAAAATCCACCTACTTTGTTACAAAAATAGGCAAGTGCCTCCACAGCACTTTGAAGCCTTCAGAAATAAAGCTGACCCGTGGCCCTGTGCCCCCAGGCAGGAATCAGGGGGACGGATCTTTTCACACAAACCCAGCCTCCGAAGGTCACTGTAACACAGAAATAGAATGAGGTGAGAAGACATTTCCTGCTTGCCTTCATGCACAGCAGGTGCTTTTGTGTCAGAAAGACAAAGCCCCTAATCCTCCGATCTGCCTCCTCAAATTCTAACAGGATTTCCAGTGCTGGAAAATACATTTGTGGCCTGGCACAGTAAACCACCTTCAGAAAGTACAACGAGCTCGAGCTGTTCTGTGATTGACGTGGGGTCGCCAGGACGAATTTATAAATGCTGAGCCTTTATACGCTCATCTGAGTGCTGAAAAATTAATTAAGGTATTGCCATATGGGGAGAAAAAAAAGTGGTTTCATCCAGACTTTCAGAAAACTTGAGGCTACTGGCCTTGGAGCATGACCTTGAACACACAGAGAGATCACTTCACAGTTTAACTATCTGGAGAAAACCCATAAAACTGGAGGACAAAGAAAACAGAGTCATGGGATAAAAGACCAAAATCATGACATGAAAAATTATATATGTGTATATATAGCTATGGTGACTAACATCTGCGTTCGAGGGCTAAGAATTAACATTCCTTTGCTTCTGCAAAAACAAGAAAGCAGATTTACAGTGCATTGGTTTTATACCTGGACTTGTCCTGACGGACACCTTTGGAAGCTGCACAGTTGCCAGCAAAGACTCATTCACAAAGAGCACGTGGCAGGTGCTGATAAAACACCCAGAGCAGAGATGCTGCAATAGATTACGCTGCTCCTAAGCTTTCACCTGGACAAAAGAAAGCACAGGATCCCAGACTGGCTCAGGCTGCAAGGGACCACAGAGGGTCATCTGGTCCCATCTTCCTGCTCAAGCAGGGTCATCCCAGAGCACATGGCACGGGTCTGGAATAACTCCAGTGAGGGAGACTCCACAACCTCTCTGGGCGATCTGGGGAAAACTGTCACTGCACATTCTTGATACGAGTACTTCTGTACTGCCTCAGCTCTCACAGCTCTGCCGTCTGATGTCTTCTCCGATGGCCGATTTTCCACTTGTGATCTTAAAAAATCACATGCAAAAAGCTCTGTGTTCAACAGCTTTCAATTTGGCTGCTAATGATACATTTTCTGTCAAAACAGACAGCCAATACTGTGTCACAGCAATTTCTCCATTCAGTCCATCATTCCACCTTTCAGATATTTGATTAGTCAGAGCATAAGCACGCAGTCGAGTTTGGTCAACAAGCAACTACACTCGAGCCCAAAATACTTGTACCAGGCACTGCTCTAGACATGCACTGCAGCTCCATGGGAGAAAGACACTGATAAACAGGGGGCTGGACCAGGTGGTTCCCAGGAACAGATTATTCTGTTCCATGAACAAATGAACAATTTCAAAGCTGCTCCTCTGACTCGTAGCAACCTCTGCCCTGAGATCAAGCCTGCAGAGCCGCAGCACGGCAGCGCCGAGCTGGAGATAAGGATATCTCCCTGGTACTGCTGCAAGAGACACGCACCCTGACAAAGACTGGCAGAGCTGGCATTAATAAACAACACAGCTCCATCTCCCAGGCAGCACCTCCATCCCCAGCTCTGCAGCAGCAATTCAAGTGCTTCACAGAAAAGCTGACCCAACTCTGAACAAGAAAATTATTAACAGTCTTAAAATGGATTAATTTTACTTCACTTATGCCTTCCAGGATACTGATGGAGCCATTAAAATAATTCAGATCAAATGGACATAACCCTCAGATTTACAATTTCCACTCCCGTCTCATAAATAGTAAAAAAAGCATTGAACTAAGGAGAGATGGGTGGATCTGAGTCAAATAATATACTGTTATAAAAGCCAAATACTTGGTGGCATTTCTCGTTCCCTGGGCCAAAATCCCTTATGTCACCCTCTGTTCCACAACACACTGAGACATGCATCTTTTTGCCTCTCAGGTTGTTCCCAACGTTCCAACAGCTCTTTGATCTCTTCCTTGTGTAGTGAACCCAGCAAAAGGTCGGGTAGGATATGGTGCTGCAGCAGGGTGCTGCCTCCTGCCAGGCATCAATAAACTGCCCTGAGCTGCACACCCAGAAAAAACCTGCTCTGTCAACAATGTCTGACGTGGTGCCAGAGGAGCTACGGCTGCTGCCTTGATGATAAGGCTCCTCTTTTTCCTTCAGTGGGCACATCTGGCTTTTCACATATGCAGGAAATAGGGTTTTTTTCCCCACATCAATGCACATGCCCACCTCAGAACCACCGGGTGGGTATTGCCAGCTTGTACACATGTTCCTGTGGTTGCCTGTGAGCAGCTCATTGTTATCAGCAATCCACAAAGGAGCTTCCTCTTCCCCCAAAGCCCCGCGAAAGGAACAGAGCACAGAGGGTCGTGTGTGCCTGTGAGGAGTCAGAGCAGTGACGCTGCATTTCTCCCCGTTTCTGAACAAAAGGATGTTTAAGCCAAGAACTCTGACAGCAACAAGCCTGCACATGCATTGTACACTACCTTGTTCTTCAGAAACACAACATTATTCAGCAAAATCAAGGCCTGTAATGAATTATTGATAACACGTACACTTATCCAGAAGCTTTATGAGCACTAAACAATCCCCTCCACCTCCCTACATGCTTGAGAAAGCACAGAAAGGGAAAAATGCCTATTAATTGAAAGACAACAGTTCAGGCACGAAAAACATTAATGTATTTATTGAAGGGGTGAAAGACAAAGAAACAGCTGAAGTGGGAAAAACCAGCTCTGAAATCCAAACGGTGGCACTGGGAACCTGGGAGTGCCTGGATGTGCCACAAGCACTGGTGTGGAACATCCCCACATCCAGCACAGGGACAGGAGGCCCAGGGAACCCCTGGGGCTGCTCAAACCACACTCACAGCTTTGGCACAGAAGGGCATCTTTAACCACACGTGAACCCTGGGGGCTTTTTAACTTCCTGGGAAGTTTTAAGCACGGAGACCAGAGAGGCATTTTAACACATCAAAATGAAGACGGAAGCACTTGAAACTCATGGTCCGATGTAAAGATCTCCTCCATTTTAAGGCAGGATAATAATGAATAGCTGACACAGGCATATTCTGCTGCTCACAAAAATTAGGAGGAATGAAGGATCACAGGTTTGTCCTCACCAGTTCATCCAGACCTGAGTGCCTCAGCACGAGCACTCACTTGCCCATGAGCAGCCAGACCAAGAAGCTTCCCTCAAATCACCCCCACCCAGCCACACTCACACCACAATTACAGCAGCCCTGGCACCTGACCCCAGTTTCTCAGGGCATATCCAAGGAAGGGATTTAGTAACCTGAGAATGATCTCACAGTGAATTTAGAAACACATTTCCAAAGTCATTACAAAGAAGGATCCTTTGACTGAAATCTGACTCAAAAGAAAACCAGGATACACCAAGTTCTCCCAGCTCCCCACCTCTGTTCATGCCTGTCCCCACAAAGCCACACAGTGAAGCACGGACTAACTGACCCCACTATGATCACTGTTAACATCACTGGCTGCCTCTGGAAGGCACAAGACATCCACCAGCCTCAAGGCACAGCAAGTCCTGCAGCTACTGAGAAATCTGCTCAGCCAACTCCCTCCCTGGACTTTTTGTTACAGATCTGCAAGTTCAAAGGGTGGCATAGAGTTTTTATGAAAACAAATAACTGGCACTGCATCCAGAACTGCTGCAGGAGGAATCCCACCTGAGGCAAATCAGTTACAGAACAGGAACCATGCCAATCCAAGCAACTGAAGGGGAAGTGGCAAAGTTGGAAAGGAAATTAAAGATCCACGCATCCCAACATCTTTCATGAGACAGCAGCTGGTGCAGGATGCTTCAGAAGTGACTTAGGCACAAAATCTAATTTCTTTCCATTTTCCGGTAATCTGTAGTTTTGAGACTTGATGAGCCAACAAGAGACACCTGCTCAGTGAAGAAGATTGGGCAATTTTTTCATTTTGTTTCACCACATATGAATCACCCAGCAAACCACGGATAAAAGGTCCATGTGAACTACCGGCCACAAACTCTGCCCAGGAACTGCCCAGTCAGCCTGATGAGTTCTTCTCCCCAAAGTCATCAGGTTCAAGAGCCAAAGTGTACAAAAATCAGGATGAGCAAAAAGCAGACAGACAGGATGGAAGAGCTCTGCCTGACCAAACCTGCCCAGTGCTCAGGCAGTGTGTGCTCTGCAGCAAAGTGATAAACGCCACAGGTTCTGAGGTCTAATAAAAGCCAGTCCAACCTACTACAAACACTGCCTTGCACATTGGTTTAGAGCCAATATTGGTTAAAGTTATAAACAACCTTCTGTTAATTATATATTTTAAAATATACACTCAGGCCTTAACAAGTTTTTCACTCCAGCCTTCTGTCCAGCTGTGAGCAGGAGCAGAGCCCTTGGATCAGCCAGGGGCTCTGTTTGCAGACGGGCTGTGCTGCTGACTCCCTCTGTGCACAGCTACAGCCCTGGGCTCTGGAGCTCAGCTCAAGTCCAGCTCTCCAGGGTTATTAGACAGAACAGACACGAGAGAACAACCATTTCTAGAGCCCAGGTGAACAAAATGGCAAAAGCTTTAAAGTAACCATTTTCAGCATTTTTAAAGTGTGCAAATCTGGCATAAAAGCTGTTATATTAAAAATAAAATAAACTCAATGGAACTGAAACAAGAATTTTGGACACAGTCTGAAAAATATACTAACCTGCTCCCTACAGAGCCAAGCTTATGAAAACACCATCTTAGCCAGCCATAAATCTACAGTACAAAACACCTGGATTCCAAATTAACTGCTTTCTACATTGTGTGCAACAGTCCAATACCAACAAACACGACACTCTGTGTGATCATTACATTACACATATATCACACATGCAGCACAAATAATCTGTGAAGATACCACACGTGCTGGTGTGGAAGCAATACTAATAGACATTCCCAGTACTTAAGAGCAAATAGGAGAGAAAAGGCACAATATTGTTTGTCAGAGGTGTCAGTACCGGGGCCTAAGTTACACATGTGCTTCAGTAAAGTGCTTTTGGGAGAGGAAAAAAAGTATTTCATCCCCATCATCTCCTTAGATTTCCTCCTCATGCATGAACACCAACATGACAGTGACACTCTTTAAAGCAAATATTTCACACAAAGAACAGATTCCGATTGAGATCCACAGACACATTTCCTGCATGTGACTACAGCACAGGCTACAAGAAAACCTCTCCCTGCCCAAAACTCACCCTCTGTGCTTGGAGCGCAGGGAAAAGGCTCCCATGGAATCTGCAAGCACTGCAGAAGCAAAAGGAAGCACAATTCCAATATGTTAAACGACTGAATTAGCATAATGCTCACGAGGCAGAAAGCAGCCTCCCTGACCTTCTTGAAATGCTGACCTGTAACTATTGATGAGCGTTTCCGATGGGCGCTGTGATTCACCCAGCTGAGGAAGGAGTCAAGGAAACATCACTGCCCTGTCAAGAGAGAGCAGGGCAGACACGTGGAGACCTCCCCAGCAGCCTCGCACATCCACACAGGAATAGGGAAACTGTACTTAGGAGAGTAACAAAGACCTGAAGTTGTCTGGAAACTCTGCTGTAATCAGAGTCATTAATTTAATCTCTCCTTCGCAGGCAGCAGCCACAGAGGCTGCAGTGATTTAATTATTTTTTAAAATACTCATTTTGTGAAGAACATTAACTGAACATTATGATGACTTGTAAGAAATACGATACATGAATTCAAACCTTTTAGAAATAATACTACTTGGAGAAATTAAGACATCTATTATAGAAGCACAGAAGGGTTGGAAGGGACCTTAAAGTTCATCTCATTCCACTCCCTGCCATGGGCAGGGACACCTTCCACAAACCAGGCTGCTCCACGCCCTGTCCAACCTGGCCTTGGACACTTCCAGGGATGGGGCAGCCACAGTTTCTCGTGGACGTGACTGTTACTGCAGGCTCAAACATGCAAAAAACCCACACTGCATCATGTTTACAGCAGGAACAGGATGGTATTTAGATAACTCTGCACCCATCATGTTGCTGAAAACATTCTAATGGCAGATTACACTAATATTTGACATTCAATAGTGCCAATACAGTAAGACACTGTTTGACAACAATAACAACAGTGACATTTCTGTCTGGTCCCTCAGTTAGGGAGCGAGCCAGCCCTGCTGCTCAGCTTCAGCAGAAAGGCCTCTTGTGCTCGTTTGGGTCAATGAAGAATTCCCAGTGTTCTCGTGAAACATCAGTTACAGTGGCCAGAAATTCCAGCTCTGTTTAAAACACATCCTGGCTTTGCGGGGCCAAACGCTTTCTTTAGGGATGAGGCAGCCTGGTCCATCGAGAGCCTTGTATGGATGAACACACTCCCAGCAGATAAACATCCCTCCTAAATGTTGGCACAACTCCCTCCCTGCGGGGAGCCGCCGGTGCTACGGCTGCCCTGAGACAGCCAGGCCTAGCAGGGGCTGAAGGCTGAGCTCATTAAAAGAGCAGAATAAAGCCAAACTTAAAATTCCGCTCCTGTTTGTGCCTTTCAGTCTCACCAACACTGTAAAATAATGATGGTCCTCATTTTATGACAGCAGGAATAACCAGTTTTAGAACTTGACGTTTATTAACATCACTTGTTGAAAGGCACTGAAAGCACATATTTAACCAATACTGTGATTACAAAAACAGTCACTATGAAAATATAAACAGAAGAGGCCGCTGTGTATGGCAACAATGTCGCTTGCAGCACTAAAAGCACACACAAATTCTCCTGTTTTCATGCATTTCACTAAAAACCTGGCAGATTCCTTCACTTGAAAACTACAAAAAGTAAAATTGTTCGTAACTACCAGAACCACAGAAAAACTAACAAAGTGCAGACTGTGCATCTTCACTTCATCACCTCCTCCCCAAGGCACTAAACCCACGTAGTTTAGATTCAAACAACAAAATGCAGATAAACTTCTTTTTCTTCTCTCTTTGCCATCCATCTCCTCTGCACCCCAGCGCTGCTCCCGCAGCAGAGCAGGAGGTGCCCCTTCGGAGCTCAGGCGCTTCCCGGAGCCCTGCGCAGGAACTGGGTCAAGCCCGGAGCTGGAGCTCACAGCCCACTCGGCTCCTGGCGATTCCCAGCCCCCAGCCAAATGAAAGGGGTGTTTTGACCTGGAAACAAGCCTCAGATCTCCTCCCTCCCCACATGAAAGCTCATCTAATTGTGTACAGCCAGGCAAGCCTCACTCCGAAGCTGCCCATGCTGCGGCATGGCTCTGTGGAGGAGCTGCTGGAGCGCACAGGCTTCTTCCCTCAAGTGAAAACTGGGCAGATACCAAACCTCCAGCAACCGAATTGTTATCTCTTCCTGCTCCTTACATCAGCCTAATGACCATCCTGACTCCTAATTACCACAATCCTAAGAAGCTTTCAGTTCTCACACTGCTGCAAGACGAACACTATCTCCTTTCAGGCAAGCAGCAGCTTTACTCCAGCCCAAAACTGGAAGTTTTGGAACTTAATTCTGGTAAGAACTTTTAATGAACAGCTCTGTAAGTGGCTTTAGAGGAGCCCAGATCCCCCCACCCCCAGTGTTTAAGTGTGTGCTCACTGGACATGACTCAACCACAAACAAGCAGTGTTTTGGATAATAACCCTCCGTGCCCTGGACTGCTCAAACTGCATCACCACAATCACACAACCCTCAGAAAAACATTCATTTCCTCTCCTCAAGCGTGTTTTGTAGAGATGAAGAGCATAAAAAGAAAACTCAATTCCCATTGTCTCAACGTAAGTGTAAGGCATTCAGGAACTGCAAAAATATGTATTAATGATCTCCTATTTATACAGATGCACTGAAAAACATCCCCAAGCTGTTTGAAAGCTTCTTTGTTTGCAAAAGTTCCAGCATTATATATTCCCAGAACAAACCAAAGACAGTGGGAACCAAGAAAATAAACCTCCTTGATCTGAGAAAAGAATCTAAAGATAAAGTATGCTTCCATAAACAGCTTAATTTTAAGAGTCTGAATTGTTTAAGCCTAGGCCTGAGGAAAATCATCACCCAGGAGACTTAAATATCCTTTTGTGATCAGATGTTCAGGTCATACCAATCATGAGAATAAAAGGGAAACAGGGTTTTTTTAAGCAATAGCTGCAAATAGATAAAACAGTCACCACACTAAATTTAGGGTGTTTTGGCAACACTCAGTATCCAGGTTTTCGTAAGAATTTGGTTTTGCTGCCAGTTAACAGAACCCAAGATGTGAAAAGTCCTCTTCACCCACAGAAGCCCTCTCAAGACAAAGAGCAATTGACTTGCTCTGGATTCGTTACTTGTTAATTTTTTAATTATCCCTGGAACACAGCTTGAAAAGAATGGTCTGAGAGTTCAGAAGTTCATGTTACGTCCTTCAGTCTCACTGGGAGTCACTGAAGGACAAGAGAGCAGAGAACAAACTTCACTTCTAATCCAGCAAGCAGAGCATCTCCTCAGAATCTGCGCCTGACACTCGTGTCTCACTGGAAGCACACATCCAGGCAACCCTACAGCCAATTCCTGGATATTTTTAGGAAAAGTCTGCACATCCAGCTGCCTAGGGCAGGTGCATCTTGAGTCTGTCAAGCGTGAAGTCTTCCAGTGAAGCTGTTAAACCTACCAGGCCTGTGGTCACTCAGAGGGCTGTGATTAGGATTCAGGACTGGTTGCTGTGGAGAGAATTCCACAGCTCTCCTGACGTTATTTATTATTCCAGTCTCTTTGGCTGCGAGCTCAAGACAACCACGCAGTGGTTTACACTGCAAAGGCTACTACCACAACCAGGGACTCTTCATTTAAGGAGATTTCTGAAGCAAAAGCAAAAAATCTGTGGCTTTTGCCCCACAGTGCCTTTGGGTGATTCCTACACACAAAACCAAAAACACACCTAAAAACATTGCAACATTCCCAGGCTCCAGTCACCCCTGTGCACCAAACACAGACCAGTGATACAGACTGGGCTCACAGCATCACCACAAGCCTCATGCCCGGGCTTGCAGGATAAAGTATTTTTTCAGTCTCGCTTTTCCAAGCAGCACACAGCAGGATCTCCTGCTCCATAAAGGATTCACTGGAATGAATTCCTCCCCAAATGCTGCCTGCTACTTGAGAATCAAACAAGGAGCCCCAAGAGCTGCACCTGCCCTAAGAAATAAATTTATAACATAAATGAGCAGAAAGGCTACAGCACTGCACACCTGTGACCAAAAGCATCATGTACATTTACCCAGCTCGGGAAGTGAACCTTTTAAAAGAAACAGCTTGAAAATAAGGAAAGAGCAGTGACTTTGCAGTAAGTAAATGGATGCAGAATACTCCAATCTGCATTTAGACACACCCTTTCACTAGTCAAATTTTTCACTAACTACCCAGCACACAGTCAGCATGACCAACACATCTGCCAAAGGACATTTCCCCCAGATAGTGAGCAGTGCCCAGTTATCAACTTCTGCGGAGTATCGATTTGAGAAAACACACCACAGCTTAGAGAAATATCTTGATTTCTGAAACTCCCCAATAAGAAACCAGTACAGTTTTTAAACACACGAGCAGCCAGGAGAGGAAGTCACAAGTGTAAGGTGTCCCTAAGTGACACGCTTGGGGTAATCCTCTCCGACATGATTCCAAGCCCTGGCCCTGATCTGCACAGTACTCCCCACAAGCAACACTACACTGCAATTTTCAAGACTATAGGAAGTTTTCTTATCTCTGTTTACAAACTCAAGGACAGGCAAATCATATCAATTTGATTCTCACGTTACTTGGAAAATCTGCCAGAAGGGAGGAAGCTCCACGAGCAACGACCAAACACAGAGTAACTCCAGGGAAAGGACCAGGCAGTGAAGAGAAACATTCCTCACCACGGAGACCGAGCTCCCTTTTCACTCTGCAGCAATCAAACACATCCGAAAGGGAGGGCAGGTGACAGGACTGGTTTCAAAATTATCTAATAGCCAGAGAAACACAAGTGCTGAATGGAGCAGAGTCCAGGACAACACCCAAACGAAATCACAGAGCTGTGCAAAGAATCCCAGGAGCGGGAATACCTGAGCTCTCCATCCACCTGGGACCTGCTGGTCAGGACTTGCTTCTTTCACATGTGGTCTGAATGTCACCTTGAGCACATGAGGCAGGAAGGGCTGGTAAATGTATGAAACACAGAGTCTGAAATACCTGCTTGCAATAAAACCTATTTCCAAGTTCTAACTGTTTAGGTTTTTTCCTTTGGTAGAAATCAGGCATTTGGGAAGCCTATTGCCACTGCCAGAGGAGTCTGCACACACAAAGGGGCTCAATTAACATCCAAGGTGATGGTGCTGCACGTGGCTGAAAATGGAATTAAAGAAAAAAAACCCAGAAAAAATCCTGCAGGTACACAAAGCCTCAGTATGGCAGAGAGAAAAACTGCTTCATCATCAGCCATGGAAATCTTCCGAATCCCTGGTTATCTCGTCAGGCCAGAGCCGGCTGAGGAGGAGCACAGATGGGTACTGTGCCCTTTCTCCTGCCATAAGAGCAGCAGCTCCAGAACTGCAGCGTGAGCAGAACCCTGGGGCTGGGGCCGTGCACGTCCTTTACTGCCACATATAAAATGAGACAGCAAAAAATGACAAATCAGAGTATTGGAGTTGGAAACACTCCTAGACTTTGCCTCCTTTTAGGGACTTTCCATACCATGACACTCCAGAGTGACTCGGTTCTGCGTCTTCTATATTGTTGGGAAAGAAACATTTAGCTGAGAGTTAGCCCAGGGCAATGTCTGATACAGAGGAAAAGTTTACACACCTATTTTCAATGAACTCTACACCTATCAAAAGGGAATTACAGGCTGCAACGTCTATTTAAATAGGATTCCAACCTCCTTAACTACTCTGAAGCACAAAAGCTTTATAGCTTTACTTGCTAACAAATATCCTTGACAATTTTTACTGGAAAAGGCACTGCACACTGTGAAGAAAATCCTAACCAAAAAAAAGAAAAAATGGGGGAGGGAGGGAAGTTTATAAATTCTTGGAAGATTTTTTTTTTTTTTTTTGAGAAAGTCTTTACCTGGATTAAGCTGCCAGGCAACTTTATTAGCATTTCTGCCACACACTGTCTGCTTCCCCACCACACCCTGCCCACGTCACAGGAAAACAAAGAAAACTCCCATTTTCATGTGGTCGTTAGAAAGATGCAAATCCTTCTGGTTTGTGGAGGAGAGACAAGGAAAAGAAAATGCCAACAACCTTCAGCTCTGGCAAAAAGTACCTCAGAAGCAGCTGAACAACTTCCCAGTTACCCTGGAAACAGAGTTTACCCCTTAGCAGACAGGGAAAATTGCCTGCAATTACCACCCTGGAGTAAAGCACCAGTTTGGACAAAACATCAATCTCTGTTTGCTGCAGCTCTTTTAATGTGATCCCGGTAATTTATCATGAGTAATATTTGATCTGGAAGGGAATTCTATTACCAAACCCCGAAGAGTCTGGGTTCTGTTACCAGCCCTGCAGGTATAATCAAAGGTTACGATATCTCCTGATGATACAGAAGAGCTCCGCCACCTGCCAAGTGTGATTTCCCCTAATCCCATTCCCCCCACACAAATCGGAATCGCCCGGATTACGCCACAGAAATAGAAGTCAAGTCAATACCTGAATCCACGGGATTAATCTCCCACCTCCAGACGGGAGAAAGGCAAGAACAGCAACAATGCTGCAGGCAGGCTCAGGAAGGCAAAGCTTTCCACCCGGCTCCGCGCAGCACCGCACAGGAAATTCTGGGATTTCACTGATTAGCTTCACCCGTCCAGAATCCCAGTGCTGCTCCCTCCCAAATCCGAGCGCAGAACTCCGTGCAAATTCAGGGAACTGACCTCCACGTGATCTTTCGGACCAGCTATTTCCACCCTGAAGCAGAGCTCCGCGGCTCTCCACGCACATATAAACCCCTTGGATTTGGAGTTAGGAGGAAAAATTTAACAAATGAGCTGCGTATCACAATAACAACACAAATCTGTCCACCCAAGTGCTTCCAAAACAAAAATATATGCCCCTAGCAGGGGGTTTGGAATGAGATGAGCTTTAAGATCCTTTCCAAACCAAACTATCCTAAGATTCCACATATACAGGATGCCAACAAGGAAAGCTATGTGCATCTTCAATTGAAAAGAAGCAGCGTGATGACTTTAAACTGGCACTTCAAAGTAATTGTAACGAGCAGATAATATATTTCCTGAAATCCCAGGCATAAAGGAGTCACATACCACCGTCGGGAATGCCTGAATCCCTCCTGCTCTGCCCAAGGAGCAGTCGCCCGGCTGTAAACCGGGGGCGAGAAAGGGGGAGCATCTTTATTTGTCCATTTAAGACCTCCAAGCACATTATCATCCCTAATCCAGCGAGGAACAGATAATTGCAGCCCTCGTGGATTACAAAATTACGCTCTAATCCTCAGAACCACCAGCACAACACCATCCACCGAACACCACCTACAACCCCTCCCCAGCTCCAAGCGCTGAATTAGAACCACGGAATGGGGTTTTTTGGAGGGGGGCTCTTCCCCTCTTTTTGACACACGAGGACACCAGCCCTTGGCTCTGACGCAGTGAGAAAGAGGCAGCGAGTTGGTCCGCCACCGGGGCCATGCGGGAGCGGCGAGGGCACCCGCGGGCACGGGACCCCCTCCCCATTTCCCCGGGGCCGGCCAGGAGGGCGAAGCAGCCCCGGGGAACCGGGGACGGGGTTCCCGTGCCGGCCCCAAGGGTGAGCGAGCACTGACCGCCTTTGTCCCGCCGCCGCCTCGCCCCTCAGCGTGGCCTCACCAGCGGCACTTACCCAGCCAAACCACCGGCTGCTCCCTCCGCAGACCCGGGCGCCGGCTCCGCCGCACCGGGGAAGTTGCTTGAAGTGAAGTTGGGCGCGCAGCGGCCTTTCCCCCGCGGCGGCGGCGAGCGGCGCCCGGNGGCGGCCGCGGGGCCCCGCGGGAAGCGCCGCTGTTGCCATGGTGACCGCGCGGTGCGGGCCGTGGGCGGGGCTCCCCCCGCGCAGCGCGGTCGCCATTGGCTCCGCCCCGCTCCACCTGCTCCGCGGGGCCCGCGGGTTCGAGTCCCGGCCCCGCCGTCCCGAGGGACAGCGGCTGGGCGTGGGTGGTGCTGGAAAATGTGGGATATGTCAAGGTTATCTTATTGTGTCCAGTTCTGGACAAGTGCAACTAAAAAAAGGAGCTACTGGAGAGAGTCTAGCAGAGGCCACAAAGATAATGAGGAATCTTGGAGCGTCTCTGATGACGAGAGACTGCGGGGTCTGGGCCTGGTCAGTCTGGAGAAGGGAAGACTGAGAGGAGGGATCTCATCAATCCATACAAACATCTCAAATCGTGTGCCAAGAGGATGGTGCCGGACTCTTTTCAGTGGTGCCCGGTGACAAGGAGCAACAAACTAAAACACAACAAGTTCCACCTCAACATGAGGAAGAACCTCGTTCCATGCAGGGTGGCAGAGCCCTGGGACAGATGCCCAGGGAGGGTGTGGAGTCTCTTTTTCTGGACACATTCCAAACCCACCTGGATGCAATCCTGTGTCACCTGCTCCAGGTGACCCTCCCTTAGCAGAGGGGTTGGACTGGATGATCTCCAGAGGGCCCTTCCCACCATAACTGTTCTGTGATTTTATGATTCTAATCAGTGGAACAGGCAGCAGCTGCATCCCTTAGTCAAGGACACCCTGAAACTACCAACCTTTAAGAACATAAATTAAGACATTGATGTATGTTTATATAACCATTGTTGACTTTCAAAGCCAGTATATTCTATAGCTGAACCATGTTATAATACTAAAAATCACACCTACAGGTCACAAAAAACCTGCCCAGGTGAAGACCCTTCCTGTGAGCATATAGAGAAGCAACTTGTATGGAAATTACTGACCAATCCTAATAAAGGATTGTGCTTGGAAAGTTACTAACTCTGAATTTCTGTGAATAAATAATAACAGGAAAGTTATTATTTATACAGGTGAGGTGTGCTGGATTTGAGGAATACACTGAGCACCCAGGCTGCACAACTCTGAAATAAATAATCAGTGTCTCTATCAAATGTGTCATTATTGGCTTGTCCCACACAAGGTAAGAAATTCAATTTTGTGGCCACCAGTGGCAGCCCTTTGGCCACCACTGTCCTTCTGTCACCCTCAAGGCAGCACAGCCGTGGAGCCCAGTCCAGGGAACACATTGCCTCAGAGCAGGGAGAATCAGAAAGGGAACATTTCTCCTCAGACCAGGGAGTGTTCCTCCTCAGTCCCTTCCTGAGGAATGGCACGGGAGTGACTGAATGTGCCCGCTGGCATCGTCTCTGTGCCACAGCTGTCACAGTTCAAAAGCTCCAAATGCTCCTTTTTGTCGTTACCAAAGGCGTGGCTCCCTGCTGAGGAGTCCAAAGTCGGCTCCAAGGCGAGGCCGTGACTCACGGCAGGAGGAAGGGGAGTGTGGATGATGGGCTGGCCACAGGCCAGGGTGATGCCATGGCACAAGAAAAACACATCTCTGTGTCCTCATCCCAGCTCTTGGCAGGACAGGGAAAGACCAGGCAGCAGGTCCTGTGTCCCTGCCCTCCATGGGGAGCTCAGTGATCTGCCTTTAACCAGCCCAAATCTTCGTCTGGTGCAGGCACAGGGGTCCTGAGGCAGTGGAGCTGCTGGATGTCTCCGTGACCCATTCCAAGGGAGCCGTACAGAGCCACTGCAGCTGCCCCTTAGCAGGTGCATGGATGGGAGCAAGAGGAAAGGTTTCAGCAGCAAAAGCATCCAGCCCTCGAACAGCAGCAAGAATATGGAGCTTGCCTCGCCTCCTCTGTCCCCACCCACATCCCATTTAAATTAAGATCGCTTTCCCACAGCTTCCCCCCTTGCTCCCAAATCAGGATAATATAGGTGTTTTCCCCACCTTAGCAACCCTTTTATCTTCACCACACAAAGGGATCCCAATTCCATGACTCATTTGCCTTTTGCTTTTCCAGAAGCCAAGCCATAACCCATCCCCTCAGCCACCTTTCCCGCCAGCAGCTCCCCTGCAGCTCCGGCACAGAGGAGGGCGATCCATGGCTTGGATCAGTGCCTCCGCAGGGCGGGTGTTCCTGCCTCTTACAACTCTTTGAAGCGGTTCTTGTTCCACCCATGGCTGGGAACCCCTGCTCCAGCACATCGGGCTCGCAGCAAGTCATAGGGAAGGAGGAAAGCACCTGATCAGTTATTCAGGAGCCGCTTAATGGCAGCTCCCTCCACAAAAACACCTACACAGTGCCAGAGCTGGAGAACTGGGCACGCCAGGCTCCGGAGGATCCATAGCCCTGGGAGCTGCATTCAAATGGACACGTCAAGAGAGGAGCTGTGTTCCCAAGGAGCGTCTGCCTCATTTCCCACTGTGCAAGGAGGAGCCTCAGCCGGTGCCTCTGTGAATGCCTGGGGAGACGAGACCTGGGAGCTTCAAAGTGGCCACAGAAACTGGGGCTGGTTCAAGCTGTGGCAGGAGCAGCTCCGGCAGGATGGCAGCGCTGCGGGGCAGTGCCAGGCACGGAGCAGGCCTGGGCCCGGCTGGTGCAGGGTCCTAGGGGCAGGATCCTCACCCTCACCCAGCCCTTTACTGCCCTGGGGACACCCTGAACCTGTGGGAAAGGGAATGACTGTAGAGTGGGGCCAGCACAGAGTGGGGCTCTGTGGGGACGGGAACCCCCCAGCCATCACAGGCAGCCCTTGCACCCCAGCTCTGGCACCAGGCAGGAGAATTGCCACCCCACTGCCACCCCGCTGCTGCCACTCCTTTAGAATCATTGAATTATTTGGGTTGGAAAAGTCTTCCAAGACCACTGGGTACAGCTGTTCCCCCAGCACTGCCCAGGCCACCATGTCCCCAAGCTCCACATCGACATGTCTATTAAATCTCTCCAGGGATGGGAACTCCACCATCTCCCTGGGCAGCCTGTTCCAATGCCTGACAATGCTTTCTATGAAGAAATTTTCCACAATATCCAATCTAAACCTCCCCTGGCACAGCCTGAAGCCGTTTCCTCTGGTTTTGTCCATTGTTCCCTGGGAGCAGAACCAGACATCCACGCGGCTGCCCCCTCCTGTCAGGGAGTTGTGCAGAGCCAGAAGGTCCCCCCGAGCCTCCTTTTCTCCAGGCTGAGCCCCCCCCCCAGCTCCCTCAGCTGCTCCTGATGCTCCAGACCCTTTCCCAGCTCCAACACCCCAGTGTGTGTCCTGCAGTGGGCAGAGGGCACTGACAGGACCTGGCATGTGGCACAGCCCTGACTCCTGGAAAGGTTCTTCTCCTGTGTTCTGTCCCCACCTGAGACCCTGCGGGAATCTTTCTCCCACTGAGTTTATCAGCAGAGCAGAGGTGATCCCAGTAGGGGCTGAGTTAAACGCAGAGCCCTGGTCTCTCACCCCATGTGTCTGAATTAGGGCTGTAATTCCACCCTGCAGTGTGGATGGCAATAATGAACAGACACTGCCAGACCCGTCTCCCAGACAGCTGAGCTTTGGCCCTCTGGTTTATGACTTCGCTGGAGCCGTCAGTGGGATGACAAGCAGCAATATACAGCGAAGGAGTGCTTGCACTGGGAAAAGAATGACAAGCCCCTTATCTGTGAAGTTTCCATTCTTCAGATACAGTTTTCAAACAAAAGGCTCCACTCCTCCTATGAGTAATGCCACTGTTTCTCCTCTCCACCATACAATTAACTTGAATTTCTTCAGAATTCAGCTAAGAATGGCATAAACCAGGGAATGCCAGTGAATGTTCCGTGCACTGGTGGGGCTGCTCTGGTGATTTAGCTCCTCTCACATAGTCTGTCAGTGCCCTGCAGTGGAGAAATGGGTTAATTGCAAATGGCACATGGACACTGCCCACGACACCCCTGCACACCTGAGGGCAGGGACAAACACTGGGGGGTCCCAGACAGACCCCCCCAGCCCCTGCTATGTCTCACTCCCGTCTCACCCCTGCCTGACTTTGGCGAGTGACAAGATCCCCTCCTTTGTTCCAACCAGGAACAGTCTCCGTCTCTTCCTGCTGAGCCAGTTGCTCCTGTTATGTGAAGAGGTGGAGGTGTATGCAAAAACAGCCCGTCTGGGTCAGGGGAGCACTGATCTGACGGTGTTCCCCTGCTACCCTTCCCAGCCCCATGTGGCGTTGAAATGCTCTGGCCCTCGGCAGGAAAGCACTTCTGTGTCCTGCTCTGCAACCTTCCACCAGGTAACTGCTCCCACAAAAGCCAAAATATTGGTGACAGCTCAGGAGGAAACAGGCAAGAGCTCCCCACACACCTCAGGCACTGAGTGCGGCAGGAAGGTGCTCCACTGCCCACTACGTATAATCTGCGTAAAGGAAAGCAGGAAATCCTCCCACTCCCCATCACCACCACGGCAGCTGTCCTTAAAAAGCTCCTTTCCCACCTCTTCATGCTCATCCACCATGGAAATCAGTGCAGAGCTACACAGAGAGCAAGTGCCTGGCTCGGAGCACTGGGATGGCTCAGCCCTGGAACTGCCTTCCCAATAAAACCCCACTGGCCATGGGGCCCCATTGCTGCCTCTCCCATCCTCAAGTCTGACTTGGGAACAGGGCTGGGAGAAGGAAGGCAGGAGACAGAGTCCTGTTTTAAAGGGAATAGTCTGTAAAACACACAGAACAATGTCTCTGACCATCCTTCTTGTGGTTGTGAAGTCTGAGCACTGCCAGGCCCTGGAAAGGGCATCACCCCTTCGAGGGGGCACAGGGCCTGTGGGATTAAACCGTGGTGTCCACACAATATATCTTCCTCCAGAAAGAAGAAATTTGGGAAGGCAGAGACTGTCAAACCTCAGCTGCTGAAAGCAGCCATAGCCAAGAAATTCTTGACTAAAAAACAAGGATAATTGAGTGTCAAATTTGTATGTATAATGCTCTCCTGTAGGAAGGAGTTGTTAGATTGCACCGTCACGGAGGTTTCAGTGCAACAGAGGGAAGAGCCAGTGGGTGTGGGATTGTTGCCAGTTATATAATTCCTGGTGGTTTTGCCTGCACTGGTTTGGACGAGGGCACAGCTCCATCCCGATCCCAGTGCTATCAGCAGCAGCACATGGCCAGACTTGGGGGGCTGTGGGGAGAACAAAGGGATGCAGATTTCCTGGGAGTCTGCTTTTGTTTTCCCAAGTAGAAGAGTGACTCAGATTTCAGCGCACTCCTGTAACTCAGCCAACAACAACACGTCCTTAGTCACGGCGATAAAGCCGAGGATCTGTGTTCCATTTGCTGAACTAAAAAAAGCTCAAACTCATCTACCCAAGGGCCAGGTCAGTCTCTAAACCAGAGACTGTGCACAGTGACGGCAGCATCCTCCTCCCCAACAACCTGACTGAACTCCTGGAAACTACTCAGAAAATCCACTGAACCAGCACGGATAATCTCGGTGCTGCACTATCTCGGAGAGCTCTCTGATAACTCCTAAGAGCTCACATGTCATTCCAACACGGCTGCCAAAGCCTTGCAGAAATGCTTTCACTTCCTGAGAAATGCTCCAGGAAAAAGCACGGTACTTCCTTGTGCTTAAGGACTGGCTTAACACATCCCTGTGCTGTGGATCTGAGCTCGTTTTTCATGGCTGTGAGGTACATCCTCAGCTCACTGGAAATGCCAGAGCATGGATTGCTCCACCTCACATTGCACCCAAAGCCAGCAAAAGGAGAACTTAAACTGACAAAGGGGAGGTTTAGATTGGATTTTAGGAAGAAATCCTTCCCTGTGAGGGTGCTGAGGCCCTGAACAGCATGCCCAGAGAAGCTGTGGCTGCCCCATCCCTGGAAGTGTCCATGGCCAGGCTGGATAGGGCTTGGGGCTACCTGGGATAGTGGGAGGTGTCCCTGCAAACAAGATGGGCTTTAAGGTCCCTTCCAGCCCAAACCACTCTGTGAGGCCATGAGATTCCCAATCCCAGGCTAGCAAAATCCCTTTTGGTGTGGTGTCTGTACGAACTGGGCCTCTCTGCAGGATTTGCCCAGGGATTGCTACAGCTGTGGATCAGCGTTTGAATTCCCAGCTTCATTTTCCTTTGGAAAAGGCCTCTCTGAAATACGTGCTGGAGCACCTTAGGGCGGCAGAGAGCGCGCAGGGCGCGGCCAGGACAGCGCCCACCTGGGCAGATGTTTGTGCCAGGACTCAGCGTGTCCATCCATGCGTGTTAATGAGAGCTATAAATACTCCGGGTCCTTCCCAGCTCCGGTGCCACGTGCCCGAGCCTGGCAGGAGGGTGTGTGAGGATAAACACGCACAGCTGGGCTCACCAGCACAGTGCTCAGTGTCCCCATCACACCCAGCCCTGGGCACAGCCAAACTGGTTCATCCTTCACGGCCACTGAGGTTGGGCTCATGGAGCAGAGAATCAAAACGGAGCCCAGAAAAAACTGGGGCTGCCAGCACCCTTTGGAGGAGCTCCCGTAATCCAACCCCAGGTGATGGTGAACATCTCCTGGAGAGCCCTTGCTGGCAAGGGGTTGGAATGGTTTCTCCTCCTGCCCAGGACAGAGCTGCTGCCTCTCAGAGCTGCTCCACCAGCTGCTGTCTCCTGCACTGCATGGAGGTGGCAACTGATGGAAATTTCCATGCACTTCAAAGCACAACCTCAGGATAGCTGCTTTTGTGAGAAACTATCCCAAGTTAAAAATTAATGAAATTCACTTTTAGGATCATTTACTTCCCTCCATCCGAACAGCAGGATTTTTGCCAGCCTCTAAGCACCGGAACGCCAAGCATTCCTGCTTTGGCACCTTGGGGATGTGGCCTCTGGTGATTAGGTTGCCAATTAATATCAGGTAATTAACACATTTGCAGGGGCTGGTTGAATCCCATCCTGACATTTTGCAAACTCTGCGTGTTTGGGGAGTGTCTTCAGCAGCTTTTGAAGTTCTGAGCTGTGAGGTCCCTGCAAACCTCTGCCTGCACTGGAAACTGGGGCTGGGCCATTAGAGCAAACATGCCTCAAGAAGCAGACATATTAAGGATTAATTAAATACCAGGATTTATTTAATTAAGCCTCTTCTCCTAAGTATGTAGAGGCAGGAATCTGGAACGAGCACCCAGCCTTCCTTGTACTCCCATTTTTAGAAATGCAGTTAAACTCAGTGCTGCTTAAAACGCAACATTGGAGTGATGGGGACACCACAGAAGGGTGGCTGATGGCATCCCCAGGGCTGGGGACACCTCTTCTCTATTCCCACTCATGACAGCTCCCTTGGGAGAGCTGGAAGAGTCACAAGCACCCAAGGATCTTGTGGAGCCTAGAGGGGTGACAAGTGCCAGCCCTGAGCAGGGGCAGGGACCACAGGGACCACAGGCAGCTTGTCCTCCCCAGGTTCTTGATGAAAAACTTGTCCCTGCTGTTCCCTGCAGGAAAGGCACTGCAGCCCATCCTACCACTGCCGGTTTAAAGGTCTGAGATTGATCCAGGAAATAGCAAGGCAAGCGCATGAGATCAAGTCCAAGGTCATTTTGGACAGCATTGCAGACTGCGCTCCCTCACCTCCCGCACAGCTCGCCTGGCAGCACAGGGTCACACACAGGTATAAACCATCACCACCCTGTCCCAGGGCCCTCTGTCACCTCCCCATCTGCTCTGTCTGGGACAGCTCACTCCACACAGCGCCAAGGACCTGGCCCAGCCCTCCCCCAGCCCTTTTCCTCCTCTTCCATTGCTCTGTTTCGCCATCAGGTTAAATTCTCCACATTACAGGGGGTTTCAGCAAGAGGAAGGACAGAGGCAACAGCACCAGCAGGGTCAAGGAGGTGTCACTGCCACACATCTGCCCAGAGGGACAGGGACAGTGTCAGCAAGGCTGGACAGAGGAGGCCAAGGGACAGGATGGGGGAAAGCGAGGACCATGAGGGCAAGGATGGTGCAAAAACGAGCCCAGGTGACAGCAAGGCCCCCAGGACAGGGGACACTCACCATGAGCAACAGAGAGCTCAGGGATCTGGGAGCAGTGTGGAAATACAGAGCATTTTGGGCACTCCCTGCTCAGGGTATCCCCCCGCCTTCCCAGGGACCACGTGGCCAGAAAGAACCACCAGGCTCTGATTGATTTGAAAATACATTAACCATAGAGAATAGAGCTTTAATTTTTCTTTCTCAACAACAATAAGGAACAGTTTACATAAAAAAAACCCCAACCAAAAGCATGAATAAAATAATACAAAACAGATATTATACCACAGTGTGGAATTCAGATAATCTAAGAACATTAGCAGCACTTCTACAAATAGATTAAAAGCCGTAAGTGCTCGTTAAGCTCAGATCGAGCAACTCCCAGAGACCAAAATGGCATCTAACAGAGAAAAGCAGCAATTCTGTGTAGGGCAACAGAAAAGTCTAATGCCAGGACACCAGATACATTCAAATCCCTGTGCTGAGGGGTAATTCCCTGTCCCACAGAGCCCCCACGATGGCTGTCACATCCTGTCACCCTGCCCGGCTCTCCAGAACACTCCTTGAACAAGGGAAGTGACAATCGTGGGTCTGAGGTTACATCCACGTCGCATTTTCAAAGCTTTTCATTAATTCTGTTTGGGAAAACAGTTTCTTCTCTGGCTTCTGGGAATTGCTCTCCAGAGAGACTGAATTTCTGAGAATTTAAGTCGATCTTACATAGTCACAACAATGACATTTTTAGTCTCTCAGTATCCAGGATCAGGATTTTCAATTCTTTATCATCCTTAGCAGCAAAGCCATGCTCATTCCTGAAACTTCCATATATTTAAGATTTTGTGCATAGTTTAAATTTTAGGATTAATTAGTTAGAAAAAAAAAAGTTTTAAAAAAGGATAAATGGTGCTTTCCCCCTCTCATCAAAGCACTGATGCAAAGTGCCCTTGCTCCTGGTCACATTCCACTGCCGATGGCTCAGGAGCCACCGTGGAGAAGGGACTGTCCCCTGCAGCGCCATCCGTGGGCTCTGCTCAGCCTCCACGTGCAAAATCCATCTAAAAAAGGAAGCTATTAAAGTACTGAACAGGAATTTAAGGTGGAATATGCTTATCACCGATCTAAAATTAAATTAGCAATTAGATTAGATTCGACACATTACAAGACTTCCATGGCTATTCCAACCACGTACATTCTCCAGGAAGTTCGGGATTTGGGCAAAGTTGAGAAGGAATCCACACTCTGAGTTGTGTGAACGTGTGGCTACGGCACCCAATGGCCTCAACTGTGGCCCATGTGGCCACCAGAGGACAGAAACGTGGTGTCACCAGGGACCACAAAGGTTCAGATGCCTTAATCAGTGAAATATTGATTATTCAGGGCAATAAGGATGCTGACCTTGAGCAAGATCAGTGGAACAGCAGGAACATTCAATGGCATTTGATCTTCTTCAGGGTAGAAAAAGCTTTTATCGGAATTTCTGACACTAGTTCTGGTGAGTTCCAACCCTTCCACAGTGCTAGGAAGGGCTGGAACTCCTTCTCTACATTGTGCTCTATCAATTTGTGCTCACACGGTAGTAAAATGCTGAAGACAAGCCCAGAACTGCTCGGTACTCAGGGAAATTCCCAAATGGAATGAGAAATAAGGCAGAGGTTTTGATGACAGGACCATCAGTTTGGTCCTACTGATCAAAAGCTCAGAGGCTCCCACCGGCAGCAGCAGTGATTCCAGAGAGCAGTGATTTAGATATTGTAAGACATTTCAAAAGCAAACTTAGGTGATGAGAATCCCCAAACTGGTCCCATCCCTGTTCCAAAGCCCATTGGCCACAGCAGCTCCCAGCACAGGTGACAAACCTCAGGATAAACCAGGAAGGAGAGGGAAAATAGTCAGGCAAAGGAAGTAATAAATAAATAAAGAAGGAAGAATAAGAAGAACCTCATCCCATAAACTGCTCTAGGCCACAAGGCTTGTGTCTTCAGGGTGGGATTTTGGGAGGGGTTCCCAGGAGATCTGTGACCCCAGCCCACCTCTCCAATAGTTCCATCTCTCAGCCTTTTTTTTCACCTGTCAGTGACAAGGGTTGACAGCTGCAGTCCCACTGCTGGCTCACAATGCACCACGAGGAGCATTTGGATGAGTTGAGGGATGTTCACCGTGCCAGGGGCCAGATGAGAGCAGGGCAGGGAGGCAGCAGGAAGTTCCCCCGCAAAAAACCCTCTCAGTCTTCATGAAAAACGTTCACAGCAAAGCGATTCAGAGACTCAACACAGCAAGAGAAAACTCCTAGAAAATCACACATTTAAGAACAAACACAACTTCTAAAGGGTCTGCACGGGTGACACCAAAAGAGATGGGTACAGGAGCTCATTGGAAGGCTGCATGAGCAGAAAGCAAAAATGCAGGAAGAGAATCCATTTGTCACTCTCTCAGGGGGGCACAGGGCCGGGACACAAACGCTCAGTGGATTTACACACCGAGATCATCTGAGATCAGCAGATCAAGCATAAAACAAACCCCAAACCCCACAGCAATGTGGGTGCTCAGTGAGGGTGTGATGGGAGCTGAACTCTCAGCCCGTAGAGCCCATCCTTCCTCAGGCTCAGCTCTGGAGTGACTGGGGCAGAGAACATGGGCTGGCAGCTCGTGCAACCCCTGCTGCACCCAGGGGAGAAGGCGGCAGTGTCCTCAGAAAGCAGAGTCCTGGAATGGTTGGGGCTGGAAGGAAACTTAGAGATCACTTAGTTCCACCTCTGCCATGGGCAGGGACACCTTCCACTATCCCAGGCTGCTCCAAGCCGGTCCAACCTGGCCTTGGACACCCCCAGGGATGGGGCAGCCACAGCTTCTCTGGGCAGCCTGTGCCAGTCCCTTATAGTGAAGAATTTCTTCTTAAAATCCACTCTGACCCTGTCCTCTGTCAGTTTAAGGCACAGAGCTCCAGTCCCTGGTCCCACAGAGCCAACAAGAGGCTAAAATAGTCCCGGGCTGGCAGTGCCATTGTGGGGGGGATTTCAGCTGCACGGAGCAGCTGGGATGAGACATTCCTCTTCCCAAGGGGCCAGACAAGATTACTGTATAAGGACAAGCATTCCCTGGTGACGGCCTCTCCTGCGTGGCAAACCGGCCATCCTTGGCTGCACAGCTGGGAGAGATCCCCGCTGGCTTCCACGGCCACGATTCCCACTGTCAGAATTCCAGAACTAGGCTCTGTCTCGTGGAGATGCAGCAGGGGGGCAGAGCCAGGCAGGAGAGGCTGAGGCCAGAGAAGGCCCCCAAGCAGCTGCTCAGCAAAACCTTTGCTTTTCAGCTTCTTAGCAGCTTTTAACCATCAAAGAGAGCCCCAGGCTCCTGGTGGTGCCTCACTGTGGGTCTCCACACGCACAAGAACCTGCCCAGCAATGCAGCTGAAACAAAGCTTTTTTTATATTATTCCCTCCTTTTTGTTTTCCTCTTGTGCAGTCTCAAAGTCAGAACTAAGATGAAGGCAAACTGAGGTTGTGATGGTGGCTCTGCTCCGAGCTTCCTGTTGCCCCACCAGAACAACTCTCCCAGCGCAGGGACAGTGACAGATTGGCACATCATGGAATAGGTGCTATAGAAACCACACAGTTCTTAGAAGCAAAAGATTTCTCACTCCCCCCTCAAAAAATAACCCACTTACTTCACATATTGTCTCTCTATACTGTATATATATTATATATAGACACGATTCTCTGGTAAACATTTACAAGATATTGTAAATAACATTGAAAATTTCTATCTCCATTTGCACAACAGCGCGCACTCACACGCCAGCACACAAGGACACACAGTCAGGTACAATCAATAAATAAATACTTTTTCCCCCCCCAGAAATTATTCAAGAAACACTGCTATTGAGCGGCCCAAAGACACTCTCAGTTAATACAGACAGCAAATATTGTGCAGAATTTCTTGGCTGTTTTTGTTTAAAAACCAAGGAAAGAAGCTTGAAAGGTTAAGTGTCAGCAATGTTGCTTGGTCAGACGGTGTTTCAGGTGACCTGTGGGTCCCTGTCCCTCAGGAAGGGGAGAACAGAGCGCTTCCCTTTCCCTCTGGACAGGTGACACAGGCCTGTCCTAGAACCTTGAGGGAACAGGAGCAGCCTGGGAAGGAGGGAGGATGTGAGCTTTTCGCTCTGCTTGGTGGAAAGATGAAAGATCTCACAGGAACTGGCAGATCTCAAGTTGTTTCCTGTGCTACTACAGCCCAGCACCCTTTGGGGTTTTACTGCTTCAAGGAATTTCCCAGATTGTTGTACACCTCTGTTGGGACTATGAGGAGTGAGGGCTGCCCATTGCTGTCCCCCTGCCCCAGCCCCTTCCCCAAAACGTTCAGGATGCGCCAGTGCCTTTTCCAGCTGCGACCTCTGGAAATTGCTGATTTGCTCAGAAGCAGCAAACCACTCCACCACGCTCCTCAGACCTTCCCTGAAGCAGCAGTTTTCTCTGGTGTGGACTGACAACCTCCTTTTTTCTGCCAGCAACATCTGACACGTGCCACGAGCCAACACAAACCAGCACAGACAGATGTTCCACGGGGGAAGGAAGGGCCCCTGTCCCTCCCGTGGGAGCACTCCAGCAGCAAGGCAGGAGCAGAGCACACACACAGCACACATTGCACCAGGGGGGAACACAAATTTTTGCAGCAAAACTTGAGAGAAAGTACCCTTAGAGAGAGCTCCAGCACTGCCCTCCCCGGCTGGGCTGGACCCTCCATCCACCCACCCCTCTCCTTTTCCTGTTTGGTTTTTACCTGAGTTGAAAAATGACTCCGAAGCCTCCGCAGGGCAGCCTGTGTGGGACACAGCAGCTGGAGAGGCACTTCATGCACTGGGCTCCAGGCTGTGCCACTGGAGCCACCGCAGGAAAAGTGGCCACACAAGGGCAGCTTCCCAAAGCAAAGACCACTCAGGGACCTTGAGCTATTTTCCTCTCACGGGCCTGTGGGAGAAGCCCATCAAGACCTAACTGGAGATGCTCAGTGGGTTTAGGGGACTCAACAGCCAGCCCTGAAGCACATGGAAAATCCCCAGGCACCAGGGGGATTGTCTGAGCTGTCGAGCTTCGAGCAGCCGGTCTTAATGGGCAGACAGGCACTGTCAGCGGGAAAGTGAGGATAGCCAGGAGCTCTGACCTGCCTTCTGAGGAGCCCTTCCCTCACAGGAGCTCAGAGGAACAACAAGGAGACCAGACTCCTACCACAAGCAGCTAAAGTAAGGCAGGTAAGAAAACCTCCAACCTGGAGTTCCCAGAGGAGGCCAGGACCAGATTTCGCAGCGTTCAGAGAACATTACAGAGGCTGGATTTTGAAAAATAACCCCAATGCTGAATTTGGAGCTGTTCTGAAAATCCATCCAGACACTAAGCTCTCGTGTGCTCAGATATTGTAGGAACAATGTAAAATCCCAGGGAGAAAACAGAGCCCTAAGAAAGGAAAATACTAAAGGGGAAGCAATGCATTGAGGGACGAGATCAAAAGAGGAATTTCTGTGATCAAAGTCCCCCCTGTTACTGGCAGAACCTCGTTGTGTCGGCAAGAAGCTGAGAACTGGCAGCATCCCTGTGCTGCCCAGGCTCGCAGGGCTGGCTGCCTTCCCACACCACAAGGAAGGGCTGCCCAGGGAAGCAGCTTTCCAAGGAATCAGCTTTCCCTCTGTGCCACCAAGCTCTGCTCCCCCAGCCCCCGAGCTCCGCCCTGGGATGTGGCAATGCCTGGGCAGTTTTGGTGGCCATGGCAGCTGCTGCCCCTCCGAGGCCAGGGAGCCACTGCCTGGTCCTGCTCCCGGCACAGAAACACACCTGGAGGGATCTTTGGTTGAGTCACTGCAGAAGGTCTGAGCCGAGGCCTGTGCTGAGCCCAGGGGGCTCCCAGCTCACACAGCAGCACGTGTCCCACCACCTGAGTCCCACAGGGGCGGCACGTGGAGAAACAGGAGAAGGGAGGAAGCATCGGAGGGGAGTCCTGGCTCTTTGGGTGCCTCATCTGCCCCGGGTCCTTCATTTGTTCTCGATCAGAGTCTGCACTTTATAGACCAGGTCCCGAGCCAGCTTCAGGATCTGCTTGGTGTTGTGGCGCTCGGCCATTTCTGGAACACAGACAGAGGGACCGGACGGGTCAGCCCTGAGCAGCCCCCAGCTCTGCTGCCCACATCCCAACCTCCCCTCGCAGGGATACCATCTTTAACTGGCCCCTCGGGATGGGGAGAGCAGCAGGGAGCACAGCCCAACCCTCAGCTCCCTTCAACATGACCAGGCTGGCCACTGCTGAGGAGGGCAGGTGGATTCCAGCACCACCAGACCCCTCAGAGCTCTGGGTGTGTTCAACATTTCCAGCATTGCCCAGATGTGTCCCCAGCCAGCCAGGTGCTGCCTGCACCTGAGCAGCTGCCCCAAACTCAGCACAACAGAGCATGAGCTGTACCATTGAAAAACTTGATGATATCCGTAAAATCCATGTTGTTCTCCAGGATGATGTCCCGGTACATCTCCACCAGGGCCAGGGCTATGAAGAGCACGTAGTGAGCAGAGGAGACGTGAGCAGCAGCCCAGATGGTCTCCCAGACGGCAAAGACATCGTCGTACACCAGCTCTGTGAGCAGAGAAGAGCAGTTACACTCCACTCACACCAGCCTGACTCACAGAGCTCACAGCAGCGCCGGGGAGACACTCTGGGTGCTTCCTTCCCACAGGAACCTGCTGGAAGCAGTAAATCACTCATCTGTAGGGAGAAATATTCTGGCCTGCAGCAGGGGGCACAGGCCCCAGGACACGCTTGTGGAGAGGCTCTGCAGCAGCTCTGGAACAACAGGTTCTGTATCTAGACAGAACAATCAGCCAGACATAAACCAGGGAAAAGCAAAAAGGAATCCCAAGTTAAGTTTAAAGCCGCTGAGAAGCCTGGAAGCAGAGCCTGCCCCACCCTTGGATGGTCTCAGCACACACCTCTCTTGAAGTCGAGGAGAAACCATCGGTAGCAGAAGTAGAAATGAGTATAATCCCCATTCTGGTGCATCAGCTCAAAGAGCTCAGAGTCCAGAATCTGTCAAGAAAAGCAAAAGGAAACTCAGGAATGCACACACAAGGCACCGGCCATCCCTCTGCATAAATACTTCCATCCCACTGCATCCCACTGCACCAGCTCCCACCAGCTCCTCCCTCCCTCTTCTGGCACATGTGCTCCAGGCTGTCCTTAGAGCCCCTGCTGTCCCTCCTGCTTACCAGCACTGAAACCTCCCCTCAGCCCCTCCAGGACCAGCTTTGCCCCTTGGGTGTGAGGAGCTGCCATCCCCGTGCCAGGAACCCTCACCTGGATCAGCGACCTCATGTTGGCAAAGTGGGTGTCCATGGCTCCTCCATGGGGGAAGTTCTGATTCATCCTCTTCATCAGTTCAGTGAAGCAGCTGAAAGCCAGAGCCTCTGTGCAGGGAGGGGAGACAGCACTGCTGGGCTGCACGGGCACTGCTGCTCCTGCAGCAGCAACATCCCTCCAAAAAGTCCATGCAGGCCCCAGGCTGGGCTCCTGGGAGCCAGGGAGCATCACGGACAAATGGGATCCTGCCCCACACCTCCAGGCACTCCACTGCAAAGGGTCACCACTCACCTGGCACATCCCCCCAGCAGATCCCCCCACAAAGGGACAGGGAAAGCAGAGCCACCCACTCACCATCATCCAGGATGACCAGGAGAGGGGCCAGCAGGTCACACATCCCCTGCACGTAGCCAATCTCAATGTGCTGCCAGATGTAGCTGTGTGAGAGAGCAGGAGAGGTGACCTGGGACCTGAGTGCCACCACCTGCCACCTCCTCTGCCTATGCCCTGTCCCCCTTACCAGGATGCTGGGGCAAATCAGACCTGCTCATTCTGTTATCACTGGGCTGCAAATGATTAAATTCTTGTGGTGACTCCCAGCTAAGGCATGCATGGCACAATCCTGGATCAACACCCTGCCGTGGCCACGGCCAGGGTCAATCCAGGGCTGTGCCATGGCCATTGCATGGGAAATCAGTGCAGGGAAAAGCAAAATGGGAAAGCACAACACAGCGGGGTCACTGCTTAAAGGGCAGAGACTGATAGAATTTGTTCATCTCTCATTCTCATCCTTCCCCCTCCATTCATCCTCTTGGTTCTCTCTGCAGACACTGCCTGCCTCGCCTTCCCATTCCCAGTGTCCCAGGAAGCTCCCAGCCCTGCAGGGAGATCTTCCCTTATTTGGTAGCAAGGCAAAATGTGTTCGGAGAGGACTCAGATCTGCTGCTGGCACAAGGGAAGGATCTTTTCCAGGCTGCCCCCTGGTTTTCCAAAATGTGCTGTGCTGAAGGCCTAATCGCAGCAGAGATCTCCAGCTCTGGCTGTCGGGTGAAGTGACAGCACTGATGGAACAGCAGCTTCTCCTCATGTTTGCAAGATGAGTAATAATATTTTATCCTTCGCTGCCTGTGAAGCAGCAACTGAGCCGGAGTCTGTGAGTGTCACTAGGCAAGCTCTGAGTCACAGGGACTCAGAAATGCACCCAGGTCTGGCTCTCTCCCGGGATTTTGGGCAGGCACAAACCATTCTGGTGCTTCAGGCACTTCCTCATTAGCGCTACAGCTCTGTGGGCTGATCCTCATTAAAGCATTTTCCCCGCATACTCCAGAAAGCAGGCGAGCTGCACTGGTCTCCTGGGCAGCCCAGGGAGCCTCTGCCTTGGCCAAAACCCCAGAACGCAGCAGTGATGGCGCAGAACAGCCGGACACCAAGGTCTGGGAACCGCCATGTCCTTGGAGCTATGGCCCCAGCGCTGGGACGATGAGGGGGTTTGGGGGAGGAATGAAGGAGCCAAACTCAGTAACCGGAACTCAGTTGGAGGCTCCAGCCTGCAGGTGAACCCCGGGAAGCCCCCCAGACCCCCACCTGCACATGACATTGCGTAGCTTCTCCAGGTTGGTGGGGGTGAAGTACCAGTAGTTGCGGTCACAGCGCTGCACGTCCTTCTCGATGCGGTGCAGGTTCACCGTGTACATGTCCAGCAGCTCTGGCTGCCCAAAAACAAGAGCACAGTTGATTTGTTTTCCAGTAAAAAGCAGGGAGAGAGGCACAAGGGCAGTGGAGCCACAGGGGGGAGTTTGAATGGAAGGTGGGAGTCCCTCTATGCCCAATTGAGGGATCAGCACCAGGAAAATGCAGGTAAATCCTGCCCCTCCACTTGGCCCCAGTGAGGCACATCTGGAGTGTGGTGTTCCAGTCTGGGCTCCACAGCTCAAAAAAGACAAGGAGCTGCTGGAGAGGGTTCAGAAGAGGCCACAGAGATTATCTGGGGTCTGAGGTATCACTGTGATGAAGAGACACTGCAGCAGCTGGGCCTGGCCAGTCTGGAGAAGGAAAGACTGAGAAGGAATCTCAACAATCCAGGAAAACATCTCAAATCATGTGCCAAGAGCATGGTGCCAGACTCTTTTCAGTGGTGCCCAGCAACAGGACAAGGAGCAATGGCCATTAACTGAAACACAAGTTCCACCTCAACATGAGGAAGAACCTCTTTCCATGCAGGGTGGCAGAGCCCTGGGACAGCTGCCCAGGGAGAACGTGGAATCTCCCTCTCTGGACACAGCCCAACCCCATCTGGATGCAATCCTGTGTCACCTGCTCCAGGTGACCCTCCCTTGGCAGGGGGGTTGGGCTGGATGATCTCCAGAGGGCCCTTCCCACCCCAGCTGTTCTGGGATTCTGTGCTCCTGTGAGGCAGCCAGGAAGAAGCCCCCCCTGGACAGGTCTGTACTTACAGAGTAGGTGACACCCGTGGAGGAGAGCGCAGCTGGTTCACCACTGGTCAGATCAGTGACGGTCAGAGAGTCCAGCTGGGGGTACAGACTCTCCATCTCCGGCTCCTCCGAGAGGTTGTCCTCGCTCTCCACCAGGCTCTGCTTCTCAGCCTCGCTGTCTGCCCAGCTCTCCACCACAGTCAGGGCCACAGCATCACTGTCACGTAGGAGCCCCACCGGGCCCTCCCCCACGGGGACAAAGTCCACGCTTCCACCAGTGGGAAATTCACTTTCCAGGCTGTCTTGGTCTTGCAGCTTCTCCTGCTGGATGCCATCCGTGTCCAGTGGGGCCGGCATGTCAGACCCAGCAGCCTTTCCCTGGGAGCTGGACGAGGATTTGGTGGTTTCCAGGGCACTGTCCTCGTTGCTGAAGCTGCGCTCTGAGAACCCCGAGGTGATGGAGAAGTTTTGGGAGGAGGGGTGCCCGGAGTCAGGGGAACATGTGCCGTTAGGAACCGTCCCATTGGGGATCTTGCTTTGTTTGCCATCTTCCAGCTGAGCATCTACTTCAGTCTGTTCCACCTCATCCACAGATTCAAACACCTGCAAAGGGTGAGTGGGAAAACATCCCAGGAATTCAGCAAGTGTTGGGAACATGGGCACTATGTCCCCAAGAGCTGTGTACTTATACTGCCCATGTTCCCAGCAGTGGAGAGGGAGGAAAATCCCCCTTTATCTTCCTCTCCCTGGATTTGAGTCAGCACTTGGTCATTTGCACAACTCCAAGCCCACAAATTCCTGCTCCTAAGGACTTTGCTTTGCTTGGCATCATAGACTGGGCAGAAATTTCAGAAGGTGTTAAACACCTGGGCACGAACAGAGGGAGCAGCCATGGGCCTCCAGGTGTGAGGCCATGGGGCAGAGCTGGCAGGTGGGCACTGAACACCACAAGAGCACAGTTCTGACATCAGCAGCTCCAAAGCAGGTTGGGGACTCATTTACCTCTTCCAACACTGGTTCTGTTTGCCAGAAATCACCGTGCTTGTGGTGAGGGGTCAGCCCAAGCCAGGGCAGAGCCGTGGGGATAAGGAGAGGAGGGACAAGGTGCTCACCTGGGTGCTGGAGCTGGAGTCGCTCTGCAGCCGGGCATGGTTCTGCCGGCCGGAGCTGCAGCTCTGCGAGGACTGTAGGGGACAGGGAAAAGGGCAGTGAGTGAGAAAGAAAAGAAAAAGGGTTAGGGTGAGTGAACTCTAGCAGAGGTGGCACTTCTGGAGAACGAGCAGAAAATGCATCCAGTAAATTCTCACATTTGACCCATGGAGGATGTTCCTGTCACACCAACGCTGCCGTGTCACCCAGCACAGTGCCCTGCCTCAGCCCCTGACACTGCTGGGAAGGTGACAAAGCCACAGTCCCAGGCCACTGCACTTGTTCAAGTGCTGTGTGTTGGGTCTGAAGGAGCTGCTTTCCTCCAGCCCTCACAGAGGTCACACTGCCTCCCTGGAGTGCAAATTTCTACAAATCTTTGTCCTAATTTGGCAGCAATGCAGCTCAGCCCAGCTCAGTTTACATAAACGATGAAGTCAGGCTATAAAACAGTCCCTCCAAGCATATTCATGCTTTTTTCCTCTTCTTCAAGGACAAATATTGATGTTTTAAGCCAGACTCAGTGGAAGCAGCTCCTCTCAAAGTCACGAGCACCCTGTTCTGGCTTCCAGCTGAAGCACAGAGGAAAGGGCTGGGCTTTGCAGGCACCAGTTCCGTGGGGTCCCCCTGAGCAACCAGCCCTCAATGAGAGCCGGTCCTTCCCATTAACTGAGCAGAGGTGCAGAGCATGGCTGTGACACTGCACACAAACAATAAGATTTTAAGAAAATACAGCTCATTCAGAATAGCAGGAGCTGTCCCCACCCTTGTATTGTGGGTGTTTGCTGGGCAGGGCTCTGGTGGAGAGAGGAAGGGCGACAGTTTTCCTCCATTACCATGGGAGCACTTAAAACAGGAAATTTCAGGTTGAGATGGGAAAAGGGGGAAACTTTGCCTGTGTTCACTCTGCCAGCTCCCTTCCCAGTGCCTATTCCCAGAACAGGCACATGTGGGTACAAAGGAAGAGCCACGGTGGAGATGCTGAGGGGATGGGAATCATTCCCAGGGCTTCAGCCAAGGGAGCAGCGCCTCTGCTCCCCCTGAGCGCTGCATCATCCAGCTCCACCCTGCCCCTGGGTCAGACTTGCTTTCCCTGCATCTCTTCCTCTCTGGGCACACATGTAGCCTGCAGGACTGGGGCTGAGCTCATCTCTTTCCAGAGCACCCACACAAACTTCCCAGAGGGAAGCAGATCAAATATCCAGCGCTCACCTCCCCTCACCTCTGGGCCAGCAGCCTGAGGTCAGGGAATGCTCTGCCATGCTGGGCCCTTCTCCTCCAAGGACAAAACTCTCATGGAAACACTCCCTGGACTCTGCTCCCAGGACTGCCTTTCCTTTCACAGGCTTCTCCCTCCACACCCTTTGGTTTGGGCTGTGGATCACACTCCTCACTGCATTGCTAAAAGTCAGTCCCACAGTGCAGGGTGTCCCCATGGATGACACGGTGTACTGAGGGTGTGCTGAGGCTTCCTCCATGCTGGAAAAGGGAGCCAGGAAGCCCAGTTCCCTGCTTCACAGCCCCTCAGAGCCAGGAACATGCTCTTCCTCCTCACCCCTACTTCAATCCATCTTCCATGGAGCTAATCCTGATGTGCCCCAGGAGTGCATCGGGTAATGAGCACCTCACTCCCACAGAACACAGTGAGGAACACGACACAGCGTGGGCACAGGTCAGGGAAGGAGGGTGGGCAGGACCTGTGTCTCCATCCCACACGGACTCTGGGTGGGCACTGCCCAAGCCCCCCACGCCCTCACCTCATTGCTGATGGTTGAGTCCCTGTGCATCATCCTCTGGATGTGGGAGTCCAGGCTGGCCCCCGAGGAGCACTTGGCCAGGGCAGCGGCGTGGGACTCCTTCTCGCGCTGCCGGACGATGGCCTCGCAGCCCAGCCACTCTGCCATCGTGTGCTCGTAGCACGCCCGGGTCTGCTCGTCAGCCTGGGACAGGGGGGGATAGGGGCTGGGAATGGCTGTCCCTGGAAAGCCCCAAACCAGCCCCTCCTGCAGCCCAAACAGCCCCAGACAGAGGGGTGCACACTCGTGTGAACTGTGGCTGGGTGGGACACAGTCACCCTTGGCCTGCACAGTGCGTGACACACAAAACGTGGCCAAAATTTGGATGGAAAAATGCCCATCCTTCTCCTCCCTGCCTTCCTGATGGAAAAATGCCCATCCACATTCTCCCTGCCCTCCTGAAGTGCACAAGGCACTGACCATGAGGAGCTGCAGTGGCCAGGGTCGAGCTTGGCCCTGTCAATTCCTGCTGATCCAAGTGTTTGTCCCACTCCTACCCACAGCCCAGAGTGGACACGAGGCCCAGTGGACTCATGGGGTGGGCTCTGCAAACTGACCCTTCATCTGGGCAGGAGCAGGGCACACTGGTGAACACACCAGGTGGCCAAGCTGCACTCCCTCACCAACCTCCTTCCTCTCCGCCTCTGTCATCCCAAACTGGTAATGGCCCAGCAGGAAGGGCCACACAGCCTTCCTGATCTCGTGCTGGATCCCGCCGTAGTAGATCAGCCGCAGCAGCTCCTGGTCCTCGTAACTCTGTGGGAAGAGCCTGGGGTCAGGGCACAGGCACAGCCAGCACACTGGATGTAAAAGTGTTCCCAGCCCATATGTGCCACCCTTCAGCAACCCAACCACCCCCAGCCCCGCTGCCCATGATCCCTCAGACCCCTAGCTGGGCTTAAGTAGAGCCAGAGGCTGCTGTGGGTGGACATTTTGGCTCCCCACACCAGAGAGTGGCCCACTGGGGGTCACTGCTGACCCAGCAGCACATCAGGACCCCACTCAGGACCACAGTACTCGGGTGACAGACACTGCTGCAGGCAGGCTCTGAGCAGAGAGCAGTTTGAGGAGAGCAGTGTTCACTCCCCAGCTCCCACGTGCCAAGGATTGGGAGCTTGGGACAGCCTGGCTGAGATCCCTCCTTGACGTGTTTGACCACCTCCCTGTGCTACACCCACTGCAGTGACACCTCCCTGGGGTCCCCAAGCCCAGCAGAGCCGGTGTGTCCCCAGGGCACGGCCCTACCGAGCTGTCCTCCAGGTATCTGTGCCAGATGTCCACGGTGAGCCCCGTGCTGGCGCTGCAGGGGACGTCGGGGGACACGATGTTGTGGTTCACCAGCGCTGACAGGTGGGTCCTCACTGTGGACAGGTGTCTGCAATAGGCCAGCCCTGCAGCGGGAACAGCACACCTCAGCTGGGGAGCTCCGGGGAACACGGGGATGGAGAGCAGGAGAAAGCTCTGCTGAGGCTGGCCCCTGGGGAGACCCTCTGCAGCCCTCAGAGCAGGGAGTCCACTGGGACAGGTCCCTCATCTTGTACCCCCAGTCCATCCCACTGCGGGGCTCCAGACCGAGGGGCAGAGTCCAGCTGTCCACCCTGAGCACGTGCAGCAGACTGGTCCTAGTTCCCCTGGCCACTGCCAGCTGCCCCAGCACCACTCCCAGCCCAGGACCTCACCCCTTATCCCACCACACATACCAAGGCAGCAGGGAGCTGACAATTACTCACATCCATAGAAGGCCCGCGACAGGATCTGGTACTTCATGTTGTCACACAGCAGCTTCAGCGGAGCTCTGCCAACAAAAACACACGGGATGGGAGGGGAGAAAATGCTCCTGTGCACCCCCTCAGCCCGGCTTTGATCCCACTGACCCAGCTTTGCCTGTGGAGATGCACCAGGGACGCTGCCCAGCTTCAGAGCAGCAATTCCTGCTGCCAGGCCATGGAGCAACTGGGATGTCCCAGATGCAGGGACAAACCTCACCCCAGCCACATCCCACCGGCCCTGCTGTGGTCCCTGGACACTGAGGCCAGGCTCTGCTGTGCCCCTGTGTCCCCGTACCTCTCGTGGCTGCAGCCATTGGCCGGGCCCCCGTCGGAGGAGCCGCTCTGGGAGCAGGAGGAGCAGGAGGATTTGCGGGTGCTGGGCTGCCACATGGGGGGCAGGACAGCCCCCGGGGCGTCCATCAGGTCCTGGGGCACTGCAGGAGGGCAGAGAGGAGCATCAGGTACAGCTTGGCACTGCCCTGGAGCTGCAGGGGCCCAACAGGCAGCTTTGATTGGCAAGTGCAGCATCCCACACTCTTCCCAAGGAGGCTTCACCACAGGGAATCACAGCACTGATGAGCTCAGGAGAAAGAAAGGGCAACAAAGAGCACTGACGAGAGAGAACCACCGCTAATTAACCAGCTAATTGAGAAAGCTGATCTTAAACTGCTTCGTGCTGACCAAGGCAGAAACCCAACATCCAACACAGAGGCTCCAGAGAAAGGGCTGCAGAGAGGAGAGAAAACAGGACTGAAATCAGCTGCTGTCCCAGGAAAAGCAGATTACTGGGAGGCAAAAGGCCCATCTCTCAAAGGATCCCATCCAAAGTTCAGGGAAAGAAGGGAGCATCTAAATCACAAGACTTGAGGAGGTTGAGAGGGACAGCAGGAGCTCTGCATGTTGTCACTTGTTAATCCCTCTTAAACTCAAAGTGCTGCTGCAAAGGCCTCGGGTCCTGCTGGGGCACCTCCCACACACAGCCCAGGCCATGAAAAATAATCCTTTTTACTCCTCCTTGGAAATTAAATTGTGGTAGAAATTTCATCTTCTGGCTGGGCAAGGGTGGCCTCGCTCTCCCTTGGTCTCACTGACTCTCCCTGCTTGTGATAAGGAATAACTGACACTGGCAGGAGAAATATTGAATTATTCCTACAAAAATCCCTTCCCCTCCCACTGAGCTGATGGGTCAGTGACAGTCAGTGGTGACAGGGACAGCTCTGCAGGACCTGCCAAGTGACAACACAGGCGAGCTGAGCACCAGACCCAACCAACAGCTCATTACACTGATGCCAAGAGGTGCCCAGAGCAGCACGGAGAGCTCGGGATGTGCCAGGGAGACTCAAACACCGTTTAGGGATCACCACCATCTTGCTTCCAGCTGGAATCTTCAAGATCTTCCCTCTCCCAGCAGTCACAGGTGCAAGGAATGGGTGAAAAGCACCATTAATGGCAACTAGAGACACAGAGAGAGGACAAAGGCACAAATGAAAGGGGAGAAAGGAAGAATCTGTGGAGAAGAGAGAATGATGCAGTTCCACCCCTGGCTGGGGAGGTGCACAGGAACAGCACAGGCTGTGATGATGCCAGCTGAGGAGATGGCAGCAATTAATTTCCCAGAAAAATGTAGCCCCCAGCACAGAATTTTAAGGGGCAGATCAAAAGGCAGCCACAGAAAAGAGCATCTCTCTCTGCTGTTTTAGCTGCAATCAGGTTTTTATCTGACTCACTGAACTGTGTTAGTCAGCTGAAGGCAGGGAGAACCAAGTATAATCTCAACTGACGTTATGGAGGAGTCACAGCGGATGCAATTTCTCCCTCACAGCCTCCAGAATATGGGAAAGAGGTTTCCATCAGATTTCAGGGCTTTTTTAAAAAGCCCTCCAGAAGTCTTCTCTCTAAAACTCATGTCTTCCCCCCTAAAAAGTCACCTATGATGTCCCCAGAGGTCAGAAAAGGGTTCTTGGCATCTCACAGAAGAATGAGGACACATGTACAGACATTTCTGCCAGGTTCTGATCATTTCACCACCAGACATTAAGAGGCATCTCTGGCTTGGAGAATCCAGCAGCACCCCCTCCCCTGCCCCATGAGGTCGGGACTGAAGACAGGTGACTGAGCAGGCTGCTGTGACCTCCCCTTGGTGCTGCAGGAGCCACACTGAAGGAACATCCCTGGACTTAATGCAGCCTGGGGACAGCAAGAGAAGAATCAGCCCTGGGGATTTGTGATGGCAGAAGGTGACCCCAAGAGACCACAGTGAATCTTTTTACTGAAATCATGTGTAAGAGGGGCTTTGTGTGACCATTAATGCTGTTGTGCAGCTGCAGAAACAAAGGACTCAGTGCCAAGTGGAAGGTTAGAATGAAAAAAACCATAGATAGAATCACGGAATGATTGGGGTTGGACAAGAACTCTGAAATCATGGGCTGGGACACCTTCCACTATCCCAGGTTGCTCCAAGTCCTGTCCAGCCTGGCCTTGGACACTTCCAGAGATCCAGGGACAGCCACAGCTTCTCTGGGCAGCTTGTGCCAGGGCCTCCTCACCCTCCCAGGGAGCAATGATGACATTGAAGAGCAGGCAGCACTGACACAACCAGGAAAGGAAGAATCCCCTTCCCTTCCCTGGAACCACCTCGTGGTTTGCCCCATGCCCATCAGCGCTGTGTCCCGGCTCCTACAAACCCCCCAAAGCCTGCCCTGCACTCACCAAACTCCGCCTGTGTCCCGGGGTAGATGATCCTGAAAACGTAATCCGTGGCTTCATCATCTTCCTTGTCGGATGCGGACTCAGAGGAGCCCTGGGGGCTTCTCTTCCTCAGTTTGGGAAACACCTTCCCCTGGGGGAGCAGAACGTGCCCTTCACGAGCCACCCCAAGCCCGACCTCTCCCTTTCCAAGCTCCTGCCCCACATGCTTTGCCGTGTCTGCACAATCCCTGGGCTGGAGCAGCCTCTGGATCAAGTTTCCAGTGGCAGGCGAATCCAGAACCCTGCTGGGCACAGGGGAAGGGCAGCCCAGAGACCCAAACCCTCGTGGGCAGCACCCCCACACTGCCCTCCCCAGCTTCCCAGAAGGGTCTGCTTAGCTGGGCAAGGCCAGGAGCTAAACCCAACCACCACATTTTAAGCCCACCTTCCTTATTAATTTGGGAAGGGGATCATTTAAAATGCAGCAGCCACCAATGCCAGGCAGAGGGTCCTCCCCACCAGCTCCACTCTGAGACGCTCCACACAAGAACACCGGGAGGAACGGGCACCCACCTTCCCCCGCTGGGACCAGAGGGGTGGATCCAGCTGCCCGTGGGGCAGGAGGCCGTTCTCCAGGCAGGACAGGAACTGCAGCAGGTGCCCTCCACGAGGGAAGCGCAGAGGTGGCCTCTGGATGCCATCCTGGCTCACCAGGACAACCGTGCCACCACTGTCTACTGGAGAGCAGAGAGCAGACACGGCCATCAGCGAGGGAAACGGCACAGGCCGAAAGGCAGAGGGCAGGAAAGCTCAGGGAATGGAAAATAAGGACTTTCTTCCCAGTGGGGATTCTTCTCTAAGTCCATTATGAGACCGGGAGCCCGGAGAAGGCCTGCTTGAATCACCCCCTTGGAAATCAGAGCCCTGCTCTGCAGGGAGCACTCCCAGCCCAGCACCACAGCCAGGAGCTGCGGGAGAGACTTTCCTAGAAGCACTTAAATCATGGTGACCACTCAGAGCTCTGGGCATCTGCCCTGGAGCCAGATCACAGCCATGAGCACCCCCACAGAGGTCAGGGACCAAGTGCCAGCGTGACACAGCCCCGGCTGTGGCCTTACCTTGCTGGTGGCAGTGCAGATACACAATCTCCTCCAGGCGAATGGTCATGGCATAGTCCCAGTACACGCTGGAACAGAGGGACAGGGAAGCCATGAGCCTCAGGGGTGTGAGAGGCTCTCTGCTGCTCAAAGCAGCTCCAAATCCTGCTCCAGATCCCCTGGCACCCAGCAAAGCCACAGAAAGGATGAAATCCCAGAGCAGTGATGCCAGCCTGATGAGTGACAACATCCCTCCAGAACCAGGAACTGTCCCTGCTGCCTCAGCTCAGCCAGGGCCACTCCTGTCCCACCTGCCCTGGGTGGTTTCTCTACCCTCACACTGTTCCCGGACACAGAAAATGTGTCCATGGATCCTGGCAACTGCAGGGAGGGACTGGAGCCCTGCAGAGCTGAGCACTCTCCTCTGGGCACCCCAAGAATCCATCAGGAGCAGCCCCAGAGCCCCAGGAAATGTGCAGAGAGGTCCAAGCCTGGGCTGCTGCTCTGCCCCAGGGAGAGGAAATAAACCCTCACAATTTGTGGGGCTTTTTCAGAGCTTACAACGGATCTCAGCTGCTTCTGTTCAAGAACCACTTCAGCACTGGCACCTCGAGGTGTCTGAGCAAATCTACAACGTGCTGGGGAGCTGGTGGCCACCAGACAGGGCAGAGGGGCAGGGAAGGGGAGGTCTCCAGGGTTTCATTCCTGTGGAGAGCCCAGCACCGCTGTCTGAGGGTGTCAGCACTCAATCACATCCCACTTCCTTGCAACAAACCAAATTTCCAGATTCTGAGCAGCAGCAGCATCTGCCACTTCACAAAAATAGTGCTTAAATAACATTAAAAACAGGCAGTGAAGGCAGTGAAGGACAGGAAGGTGTGCAAGAGTCACTCCTGGTACAGTCATACTTACTGTGCCATCTGCCTCCTCTCTTCCTTGGTCACGTCTTGACACTGGGAATTTTTAGAGTTTAGGCTGATGCCCAAGGCAAGAACTCAGAAATGGATGTAGAGATGAAAACAGATTTTAGGGGAGGGTACCAGGCACAACTGAATGGCCCAGGGGCCAAGAAGAAAGGGGAGATGAAAAGAACACAGGTAAACAAAACCCAAAAAACTACAACTGACAATGAACAAAACTGAGACCAAGTTTTGCTGAAGAAGATCTCTACTCTAGGTCACAGCATCAGTGTCCTAAACACTCCCACTTTCCTGGAGCGTTTGCTGCTGGAAAGGGATTTTGTTTCTCAGGCAAACTGGGACCTGGCACGGTTCTGTAAGGTATGTGAGAGGACTGCAGCTGGCAAAGGAAACGCCAGCAGTCCACCAGCAATGCCAGGGAGAGGGGCATGGCCACACTGCCTGCCAAGCCAAGGGAGCAGACTTCAGGAACAAGCTCCAGGGACTCAGATAAATCCAGGGGTCTGAATGCCTGCACCAGGATCACCAAACAGCACCACCAAAAAGCACACAGTGCCCCGAGGCCTGATCCCCAGGGAGCTGCTCCTGCTCCCTCCCACAGATTCTCTCCCCTGTTCATGAGCTCCTCAGGTCCCCAGGTGACAACAGCCAGGATAAACCCGGGAGTACTGTGCTGGGAGGGAGGGGAGGGCGTTCCCCTCAGAAAATGCCCCAGGGCAATGAATGGAACCACTCTGTGCATTTTGGAACCAGCCCCAGTCCCCTGCTGAGCACCTCCCAGCAGAGACACATCTCACACCCCTCCAATCCTCCTTCCCGTTACAGGCTCAAGGATGATGGCTTTGCTCTGGGAAAACACTGATGGCTTTGCACCCCAGATCCAAACTCTGCCCCGGGGAATATTTCCCCCCCTGCCCCAGCACACTGGGAGCCAGTCACCTCTTCTCGTAGTCCAGGTCCCCCACGGAGCCGTTCATCAGCTGGTTGGGGGTCCACTTCAGTGCCATGATGTCGGCAGTCTGGTGAAGGGACAGGTATCCCGGGATTGCCTCCATGTCATCTCGCTGGGGAAGAGAAACAGGGACAGAGTGAGCTGGAAGATGCCAGAAGCACAAAGCCCCAGAGCCCAGCCCTGGCCCCTCACACAGCACTGCCACTGTCCCCGAGCCCACCCAGTCACAAACAGGGAGAATCCCACCGTGTCCCTGGAAAACCTCCCAGGGGAGACTCCAGGACACCTCACAGCCTTGGGAAAGGGCTGAGAGCAACTGCCCAGCAAGGAAAACTTAACAGCTCCACCTAAAAGCAGCTTGCACTTCATTTGTTTGACTACAAGAAGCAGGAAGGGACAGGAGAAGGAGTTTTGTGGTAAAGAATGGGCAGGGAGAGGAGCCTGTTTCTACTCAGACTGGAGCAGAGCTTTTCCATCCCACTGGGAGGATCCGTATCACCAGGACCTCCACAAACACAGCCCACTCACTGTCTTCCCAGATTAAAAACGTGCAAGAGCAATTTGGGATAGAATGAGGAGCTGGGGAGCAGAGCAGTGTTGTGAAGCCCAGGTCTTCCAGCAGGAGCTCACCGGCTGCACCAGGACGTTGTTCTTGCCGTACAGGAGTGTGGCTCGGGAATTCTGGTGCAGGGACTCCACGTAGTCCCTGGCAGACAGGGACGGCCTGTCATCCATGCTGCCACTGGAATGTCTCTTCTGAATCTGCAAGAGACACACCCACAAACGGGAGGTGAGCACAGACACCTCCCAAAGCTCCTCTTGAACCTCATTCCCTCCTCACTTATACACCTTAGAGAGTTACTAGAAATCTTGCCCTCAGAGTCCTCTCAGGGGGTTCCTGGCTCTGTCCAAGCTCAGAGAAGCCCCAGGAATGAGCTTTGTTTGCAATGCCCAGAGCAGATCCAGCTTTTTGTTCCCACATGACGTTCCCAAGGGACACAGACCCCGGGATGCAGCACCTTGAGGGGCTGGCACGCTGGTGCTCCCCATGGACCATGTTCCCAGCACTTCTGCCTCAAAGACTTCCCCCATCAGAGGGCTCCACAGGCCTTTCCAAGCAAAGGGAGCCCGGATCCTGTAGCTCTGGGAGGAGCACAGAGAGGTTTATCCCCCACTCACGCAGAGCGCCGGGCGCTTGGTGGGCGAGTCCTGGCGGCAGTGGGAGCTGTGGATCCGGTGCCTCTGGACAAGCTCGTCCGCAGAGGGGTCTGTCCAGAAGTGGTCAGCAGTCTTCATCTTCGTGTACTCCAGCGCACAGGGCCCCACTGAGGAGAGGAACATCCCAAACACAAGGGAGCCATCCGTGATTCCACAGCCACGGTCACCTCCCGGATCCACAAATCACAGATTTGGGAATGTGGGTTTGGAAGGCAAGGAGGGAAAGCATTACCCAATAAAGATGCAAGAATTGGCCCATCCACAGGATCCATCAGGAGAGCTTCCTTCTCATAGTACTTACTAGAAGAAATAAAGGACAGCAGAATGCTGGAGCACTGCGAAGTTACAGACAGTGGGTTTAAATCCCTGTCATGCCCTTCTCTTTCTCTACCTCCCACTGATGGGGAGAGGGTAAGAAGCTGGAGAACAAACGGGCTGTTTCTGCCAGGTAAGAAATTCCTGAGAAACAGCCACCCTCCTGCAGCACATTGCAAGCATCACCACTTCCTAACAAACCTGCCCAGGACTGGAGACCTTCCCAGGAAAGGACACCTCAGCACACAGGTCCCAGAAGACAAGGACAATGTCAACCTTGTCAGCCCTGACAATCCAGCCATCACCAGGGCCAGTGGGGCCTGTAGGTATTCTAGGGAGTGTAGGGTGGTCCCCAGGTGCAGGGCATCCATCAGAGTCCCCACGATGGGCACTGAGTGACACACCTGGCCTGTGCCATCCTGGGCCTTCCCTGGCCCACGTGGACACTGGTGCTGCTCAGCCAGCAACACCCCCAGTGCTATGGAAGGGGTGGGTGCTGGCAGTGATCTCGACAGGGACACGGGTGGCCTGTGCCAGCACTCACCTGCTGTTCTCCACCAGGTAGTGCACGATTTTATCCAGGACCTTCTCGAAGAGGGCAGTGCGGATCCAGAGGTGCTTGATGGCCTGAGGAGACAGGTTGGGCAGCTTCGGCACCTTGCGCACGTTCTCCGGGACCCCCTGGGCTTGGTTCCGCCTTTAGAGGTATAAGACGAGAGACAAGAACACCACAGGCTCATCCCTGAACTCTGAGGGATCCCAGGGCACTCCTGCCACCAGGGGTTTGGTGGTGCTGGCTCCACCAGATCCCAGGGAACCACCTGGGACAGAGCTCTGGAGGTGCTCCCTGTGTCTATCCCACCCCCTGCTCCAGAAGGGCCACACCTGCATTTGAAACCAGACTTCCCTAAATCAGTTCCCCACGGTAAAGACACCCCAGAACTCTCCCTCAGCAGAGCCCTCCAGCCCACACATCTTTCCATTCCTGAGCTCACAGATAGAACAGCTCATCTTAGGACAGCTTAAAATTCCTGCCTGCAGGTAGCTGCTCCATCCATCTCCCTGCTCCAAGGATGAGTAAACCTCTCCCAAACAGCAGCTGAATTACTGCAGGTTCAAGCCCTGCACACTGAGACGGGCCAGACGTAGTTCCAGCTGGTTTGGTGAACTGGTCCATAAACTGTGACAGCTCAGCAGCAACGTGCTCAGCTGTCCCTGAAGCACCAGAGCAGGGCCAGAGGGAGTAAGAAATTGTCCACCCCTGTCTAAACCACAACCACAACTCCTAGAAAAGCTACCAGTTTGGTGAAGATATAAAAAACCCAGGACAGGACTGAAGGAGCAATTCCTCCCATCGAGGCTCAAGCTGGACCCAAACTACACTTCCCACCCCAAAACCCGCGTGAGCAGAGAGGATTTGCAGCCACGCCGGGGCCTTACGCATTCTCAATGAGCTGCTCCAGGTCCTGCACCTTCCTGCAGAGCTCCTCTGCCAGGGGGAAGCTCTTGCCCACCTTCATGAACAGCGCTGCGATCTTGTTGCTGCGCAGGAACCCAGCCGCCCTCCGCTTCAGCCCGAACAGGACACAGCATTCCACGGCAGCTGCAGCAGAGCACAGGCCTCGGGATCAGAACATTCCCAGCTGGAAGGACCCACAGGGATCATTGAGTCCAACTCCTAAGTGACTGGCCCATCGATGGAACCTGCAATCTTGGCTTTATTAGCACCATGCTCTACCCAACTGCGCCAGCCTCAGGGCCACTGGAGCACCTTCCCTCTGCAGTCAGGCTGGGGAAGAGAAGGTTGTGTGGAGACCCTACAGCACCTTCCAGGATCTGAAGGGGCCACAAGGAATCCAGAAAGGGACTGTTCATCAGGACACCGCCCAGTTTGTTCTAAGCCTCATCCAGCCTGGCCTTGAACACTTCCAGCGATGGGGAAACCACAAGCTCCTAAAACTCCTCAGACAGTAAATTTGAAGGCAGAGGCATCCCCACCTTGGCTGCAGGAAATTGTAATCCCGTCACACGTGGGAATTAACATCCCAGCTTCTCCAGGCAGGGTAATTGCTGTGTTGGGCAAACAGGCTGACACTCTCCTTGTGGGTTTTTCATGGATTGTGGAGAAACCAGCCTCTCCCTGATGTCTTCCCTTCGGCCCAATCTGAGGGATGCATGGCTGGAACGGGAGGTTTCGCTCCTTGTGCTGGGAGGGTGCAAGTGGGGAGGAGAAAGCTCAGGAGCAAGGACAGGCACACTGAAGGTTTCTAAAGCTGCATGGGAAATGGGGCAATTGTGCCCAAAAAATCTGTGTTCATACGAACATTCTTCTGAAAAACTGAAAGGAACAAAGAACCTGGGGATAAACCACAGGCAATGCCAGCAGCCCAGTCTGGCTTTGGGGACCATCCTGGCTCAGCAGTGATTCCATTAGCACTCGGGGACACGGGGACTCATTAAATCCCTGTGGAAGGCTGTCCCTGACTTCACGTCCTGGACTCTGCCCAGAGGCACTCTCCAAACCCCAGGGAGTGCCCAGACAGCCCCAGACACCTTCCCTGTCCTGTCACGGTGAGCGGGGATCCCGGGAGCCGGCGATGACTCCACAGAAAGACGCGCACACGCAGAGGCTCTGCTGGCAGAGCCCCCTGGGAGGGCTCAGGATGGATGTCTGGTGTCAAACACAGACTGATTAAATAGCCTGATCAAAGCACTGGGAAATCACACAGACCCACAGTCCTGCAGGCCCTTGATCCAGGTCTGACAACGAGCTTCTGCTCCCTCCTCCCCAGGAAGTCGGCACTGCTTCACCTCCTGCCTGGAAAGGCCCGCTTCCCTACAGGTGAACAACTCCATGGAGACACGGGAAAAAGGCATTCCACAGAGACATGGGAAAAGGCATTCCATGCAGACCCATCACAGCAGCTCCCAGGCTGTGAGAGGTTCATTATCCTGCCCTGCTCCGTCCTGTGCCCAAGCTCAGTGCCGAGCAGTGGCATCCGAAGGGCAGCGAGACACGGCCTGTGCTGGCAGAACAATAACAGATTTGGGGCAGCCCAGCCCTGCTGACCCCCAGCAGCCGGGCAGAGACACTGCACGGACACCTGGCTTGGCCCTGCACACCTTCACCTGCCCCAGGATTATGTGCAACTGCAAATAAGATAAAACCCAAACTGCCCCATGGCTTTTGCCCAAAAACCCAGCATCTCCTTCATTTGTCCCATCCTCCACAGCAGAAACACAAGTGAGAAACAGCCCCACCTGCCTGGGACTGCACCCAGGGGCGCCCATTTGGAGTGCCCAGCTCAGGCAGGTCCTGAAAGCTCAGGTACCACAGGGGATGAGCAGCCAGGGAACCTCCCAGGAGAGAACCTCTGTGGGCTCCTGGTGCCACCAGTTCCATTCCTGGCAGACAAATGGGAGCAGTGGTGTTCTCGTTGTGCTCAGGTCACGGGCAGCACATCCCAGCTCCTGCCAGGCAGGGAGAAATCCCAGCTCCTGAAAAGCCTCTGGCACACGGCACCGAGACAGAGCTGTCAGCAGCATCTGCTCCCAACACCAGATGTGAACCTATGCAAAACACCCCTCCTGCTGGCAAAACCACAGGGAAATGTGCAGCTTCCACAGGAAAAACTCTGCCCGTGGTCTGCTAAATCCAGGGATAATGGTAGGATTTTTAAATCAGGTGAGTTTTTGAGCTCAGTGGTGTCACCACTGCAAAGAGCTTCTCCTCATCCCTCAGGATATAATTTACAGCAGAGCCATGCAGTGCAGGGGCTCTGTTCAGCTACACCCAGGTAAGGGGGGAGCTCTGACTCCTGGCAAAAGACTGAAGATACTCCTGAGCTGCCCAGAGCTCTGACGTGATCCAACCCACTTGGGCTGAGCAGCCTGGGCTGATGTGGACACCAAACCCGGGGCTCCCACGGCCCCGCCGCCGGCTCCCCATCAGCCTCCCAGGGCAGCCTGGACGTGACAGATGCCAGCTCGTGTTTGTCTGCTCCAAAGCCCCCTGACAGCACCACGGGGGGGCCGGGGGCTGCTGCCTTTCCCTGCCAGACCACTGGCTCCATCCCGAGTGGTTTGTGCTACACTGGCTGCGCACAGGGCTCCGTGAGGAGGGCTCTGCTGGGAAGGCAGCGCTCTCCAGGGAAAAGGGCAGCTCTGGCAGCCAGAGCCAGGCTTGCAGCACGCTCTGCTTGGCAGGGAAAGAGGTTATTTATAAGCTCACCCAGCTCCTGGAGAGCCACAACACCGAGGAAGGTGCACGAACCGTTCCAGTGAGAGGAACAGCAACCGGAGCAGGAGGGGGACACCGGGAGCCAGGGAAAGGGCAGCAGCATCTGAAGCGACCAGAAGGGACCAAGGATCCCTTCGTGCCTGGATGCCTCAGCTCCCTGTCGCAGGGATATAAATAATCCCAGGCTGAGCAGCCTCGTGCTGCACAGGAAAGCAGGGAATGAGTCACACCTGGAAGTCTGCTCTGCTCTTTCCATGCCGCACAGGGGCCACGGGCTGGGAACAGCTCCTGAGCGTCTCTGATGGGAGGGCCCAGGAGGAAAGGAGAAAGTCCAGCCTCCAGGCCCCTTTCCACAAACTCCTTTTCCTTCCTTAACAGCAAAGAAAGATTTGGACTTGACAGACTTTCAGTTGAATCAATTCTCAGGGGAATTTAAAAATAAAATATTATTTCTAGTCCTTCCTCAATGGCTGCGCACGCTGCCAGCACCCCTCCCCCTTTTGACACATCGCTGTACATTTTCAGCACAAAGACCTCAGGGACTCCACAGGACAATCCATCCTCTGGCACTCCCCATTTCCCCAGCCCGAGGTCCTGGAGCTGGAGCATGTTCCCAGGAATGGGACATGGCCCAGCCCAGGCAGGGAATGCCCAGCACCAAAAGCCCCAGGCCAGGCCAGCACAGGAGACTCACCGCAGAAGGAGATGATGTGGCTGCTGTCCTCGTGCACGAATTTCCTCGTCACAGCCTCCTCCATGATCTGCTTCACCTGCAGGACAGAGGCACTTAGGGAAAACACTGAATTTCAGCCATGGACCAGAGCAAGGAGGCCTGCGGTGGGGTGGGTGCACAGGAACCTCCTCTGCTCCCAGCTTTTCCCAGGAGGTCTCACGGAGGATTGATGCAGCTCTGCCTGATGAGCACCACCAGCTGTTTCAAAAAGCCAGGTATAATAAAAGGGCTGTTTCATTTTTGAGCAAATTCAGAGTAGGAAAACTATGAGAGAATTAACTGAGGGAACAGAGCATCACTGAGATAAAATTCATCTAATAAAGGTACCCAAATCTCATATTTAAGGCTTTTACAGCATTGTTCTGTTCTCTCATTTTGTTTGACAGATTTCCTGTGACACAGCTGTCCTAAATGACTGCAACTATCCATCAGTGCCTAATTCAATGATCACCTGGCACCAGCTGTGCCCAGGAATTCCATCTGCACAGCAGTGCCAGCAGCTCTGCCCTCTGTGACTCACGACCGGCACTCAGCTGATCCAGAGCAAGCTGTCACTTAGTGCTCATCAGGGCCACGATTAGGGGACCAAAACAAATAGGACCCCACGTAAATTGGGAGGGTAATTTTTGCAGGGAGCAGATGGGAGGTCAAACCTGCCAGGCCATGTCTGGCAGCAGAGTGGTGACTACCATGCCCAGCTGTCACCCTCCCCAGTCCTGCTGCAACCATCCAAAATCCAGCTGAATCTTTGCTCCTTAAACATTCAGTTCCCAGCCATTTTTCCTTTCAAACATAGCTGCCAGCATGCCTGGATCTCATCTTCCAGTGCCTCCATAACATCTGCTTTTCACTCCTTGGATTTGGAAAACACAGGGGAAAGTGTTTCCAGTGCAGAGCTGAGGGTGTGAAGGAAGCTGTGCTCAGCAAGGTGTTCTCCCTGAGGGCACAGGGAGGAGGGAAACACAGCAGGTCAAGACTTGGCCAAGCAAGCCCTGCATGAATGAGAGACCTTTAATGGCCTCATTTGGGGAATTAAACTCCTTCGCAAGGTACAATCAAGGTCAGGTCTGCACGGCTGCCAGCTCCATAAAGGAAATCCTTTCTGAGCATGGGTTAAGAGAAGAGTCCTCTCCAAGCCAAGAGCTGCTCAGTGTCAGAGCCGCCAGGTGAGATCCCAGCACCGCTCCCTGCTCCGTGACTAACGAACACTGAGGCTTCCCTGGATGCCAGCAGCTCCGATGAGCTGGTACTGAGTCAGGAACTCACAGCAAGGAATGTCACTGAGACGGGCAGCTCGGGACTGGAGGTGGGAAATTCCTCTTGGCACAGCGTGATCCAGCTCCTGCAGCTCCCACACCCCAACCCTGCGCTCAGACAGCGACTCCTCCTGCAGGAACACCCCAGGGACCAGGAGAAATGTCCATCTTCCACCTCAGTGCTTCATGGTGTCCCAAAACTGCAGCTGTCCCTGTCAGGGCACCTCCTGGTGCTCCTTCATTCCTTACCTCCCACCTACAGCTTTCCCCTTGTCCCAGTGCCCCGTGCTGGGCACCAGGGAAGGGGCAGCTGCATCCTCACTGAGGGCTCCCTGCTCCAGCAACTTTTTATTTTACATTTCAGCAACAAAAACTGGGACAGAGCAAGTCCCAGCAAGAGGAGAGGAGCCTCTGTGTCCCACACATCCCTCAAGCCTGGCTGCAGGGGTGGATCAGGGACGGGAAGCAGCACTCAGCTCGTGTCCATCAGTGTCCAGGTACTCCCCAGAGATGCTCCTTTTCCTCTACCTGGAATTCCACGTGTCCACCAAAGACATTCTGGAAGCCTGCCCAGCCCAAGAGCAATCCCTGACCACCCTCAGAGCAGCCCTGGAAGGGAGGTTCAAATCTTGGGGCCCTCAGGGATTCCCCGAAATTTGGCTCTCCCAGCTGGCTGAGCCACCCTTGTCCAGATGGCTCCTGATCCTCACCAGGCAGGCTGAGCTTCCTCTGCCAGCAGGACACAGCCCTTCCCTCTCACACATCCAACTGATCTCCCAGAAAACGATGGCACACGGATATTAAATGTACACTCGTGGCAGCACTGGTGATATCAGGATTTTAACCCCCCCAAATACACCTGGGAATCAATGTGCAGAGTTATGTCTTCACCAGCTTCTGATTCAATCAGAAAATATTAAATATTCTAATAGAAGCAGCATATTCAAATATTTGTTTGAAATTTCAATATATTGACACAATTCCTGCAGTGACTGCGGTCACAGGGCCTTCCCCCCGGCAGTGGCCATCTGCCTGCCCAGCTCTGACTGGGCATCTTGGTGCCAGCACTGCACAGGCCACCTGCACGCCCGAGGCACAAACAAAACACCTTCCAAGAGACACAGTTTAGTGGAAAATTACTCATTAAAAGGAAAAAAAATGCACTGAGGTGCACTGAGGTTGTAACGCTAAAAATAAATCAAGGAAGTCTGAGGGACTGGAAGTGGAAAGGGCACTGCAACAAGGGCGCTCACCTGGCGTGTGACAAACACAAACAGCAGCCCCAGCAGGTACAGGACAGACAGACAGACACAGCCTCGTAACAGAAAACAAGGGATACCCTGGAATCATGGAACGGTTTGGGTGGGAGGGGACCTTAAAGCTCATCCCATGCCACCCCCTGCCATGGGCAGGGACACCTTCCACTATCCCAGGTTGCTCCAAGACCTGTCCAACCTGGCTTTGGACACTTCCAGGAAACAGAAACAACACTTCCAGGGAATGGAGCCAAGAGATCCCAACTCTCTCTACTTACAAATAGTTTTCCAACAAAACCACCACACGTTTGCCCAAACAGACACAGTTGGCATCTGTAGGACAGCTCCGAGCCAGAGAACCCCAAAACTCCTGACAGACCTCCTGTGCTGTTGTCTGCAGACCCCAAAGGACTCTCCCGCTCGAAGCAGCCCCTCCACAGCCAGCTGGGATCAGCACCACCACAGCTGGGATCCGCCACGCGCTCCCGGATCCGCCGGGAGCCTGTGACACCCCAGGGACAGGAACATCGCTCAGCCACACTTGGCTCCCTGCACAGAGAAGACTTGAACAGCCTCTGAATGCGCTGCATTCCAGCATTTTAATGCTAATTCTCAGATTGGAGCCAGAACAATCCCAACAGATGAAGCTGCCCACTCTGGATCTCATGCCAGCCTAGGGAAATGAGATGTTTGCTCTTCTTTTATTAGGAAGGAAATTAAAACAGCAACTAATAATTTAGCTGTAGGTAAACTCGAGAGGAGTATCATCAAGTATTCCACAACAGCACAAACAATGCCCCTGGCTCCAGCTGTGGGCACAGGCCAAGTGCCCCTGAAAAGCGAAATCAACTCCTCACCTGTCCAACAACCCCAGGGAGGGATGAAGGCTTCGACCTCTCTGCTACAGAATTCCCAGGGACAGACAACATCCAAATCCCCCTTTTCCTGTCACCCAGGCCTGCTGTCATTGGCACTGCCGGAACAAGGCAAACATGAGCACAGCCACAGCCACCACCGAGGTGCAGGGACCAGGAGCAAGCCAAGAGCTCCAGGTTTAATCAGTCTGAGGCAATATTGGCTCACAATTGTTTTACCTGGCTGGATTTCTCCCTGTAGAACCTGTGCTCTGGATCATTCAGGGATGTTTGCAGTCACTCTTTTCCTGCCATCCTCCTGTTCAGGGATGTTTGCAGTCTCTGCTTTCCTGCCATGCCTCTTGCAAAGCCTTTCACTGGTTATCAAGGCATTTCTGTGGACGCACAGCACCTCCTGCCTCTTTTGGAACTCTGTGAAATTGTTTACAGCAAGCCAGCTGCAGAGTCCCCAGGGAGACCCTTTTCCCAGTCCTGTGCCAAGGTCAAGCTCGCTCACGTTGCCACAGGCTGAGGGCAGCTGGGAGGATGTTCCCAGGAACAGGCCTGATCACTAGATCCAGGAATGGGCCTGGGTGCCAGATCCAGCACCAAAAAATGCCTGGATGGGGAAAAATGTGGCACAGCAACCACCCACTGGAGCCAAAGCAATGGGAGAGCATCCCATCCCCAACCACAAGGATTTACAGCAAAAATAGAGTGGAGATGGAGATGATGGAGATGATGGAGATGATGGAGATGATGGAGATGATGGAGATGATGGAGATGATGGAGATGATGGAGATGATGGAGATGATGGAGATGATGGAGATGATGGAGATGATGGAGATGATGGAGATGTCTCCTGCTGTCTCTGAACAACCACCTCTACACAGGGTGTCAGACTGGGAGGATGAGATGCTGCAAGACCAGAGCCAGGAAGCTGCACTGCCTGTACCCCCTCAGAATCACCGAATTCACCACAGAATCATGGAATTGTTTAGGTTGGAAAAGACCTCCAAGATCATGGAGCCCTACCATTTACCCAGCACTTCCAGGTTCTCTGTTCCTGTTCATCCACCTGGCCCAGGAGAACCATCAAGCCCTCAAACAAACAAACAACAACAACCAAAAAAATACTTTAAAAAACCCTCCCAAGTCACTGATGAAAGAGTCTTTAAACTTGATTTGCTTTTGTACATTTGCTTTTCAAATTCTTTTCCAAGCTGGAGTTTTCTCATTCTCATCACAGTCTTTAAGTGCTGCTTTGATTATGTGTTTGAAGTTCATTCTTGCGCTTAAAAATCCCATTTTGTGTGTCAGTTTTGGTGCAACGAGTGCACGTGGGCATCCCTTGCTGTAGTCTGAGCTCTGCTGTAATTGCTTCTCCCAGCCAAGGTCTCTTTCCAGGAAAAAGCTCCACAGGAAGCAGCTCCCCCTGCTCTGCAGCCGTGCCCCTGGAGCACTGCAGCACTGTCACTTCCCAGGTGCTATAAAACACTGAAGGATCCCTGAGCTGCAGCACCCGGACATCCCCAGGCAGGGCTGTATTTGCAAGGACAAACAGACTCCTCTGCCCTGCAGGGGAATATTTCCCAGCAGGAATGTGAGCCTGGTTTTGCTGGATGGATGTCCAAGGCAAAGCAAGCGCAGAATCTCTGCTCGGCTCCAGGACATGGACATTATTCCAGATCCCAAACCCTTGTGGTGCCCACAGGAGTCTCTGTGTGCTGGCAATGCTGGGCAGAAATCCCAGGATATTCGATCACATTGCCCATGCTGGAGCTAAAGCCACTTTCTCAGCTGCAGCAGAACTTCTCAGACTGAAGCCTCTCACAACCAGATTTATCTTCTCATTTGAAAATGAAATCTCTGCCTGTTGCCTGTCTGGTTGCTACAACACCCTTTTTTGGCAGACTTGTTTACAAAATTCACATTTTCAAACAGGATTTCCTGTGTCTCCTGCGCTACCACGTTCCTCATCTTTCCAGCACAAACACCCTGATTATCCCAAAAGCAGGTGCCAGGCAGAGCGTTCAGCACCACCACGAGCTGCAGCCACGCTCTGCCACTTCTCCACGAGTTCACTGGCTGACCACTAAAAAAAAATCTCAATTAATCATGCTGAGATCAGTTAAAACACCACCAGCTGCAGAGCACAGGCACCGTTTATACCCAGAGACTTCCTCATCAGGCATTTTGGTGGCCCCTGGCACGAGGGGACAGCGCAGGGACAGCTCTGATGGCACCAGGCACTTGCCTTGGAAGCCATTTGGCAGCTCCCTATTCCTGCTGCCACAGGAACATCGATCACACTCCTGCCCACGGAGACCTTTGGCTTTTCTAAAAGTCTTATTTAATTATTTATCACCACTTGCTGAATAAAACATGGCACCTCCTGCAGCTGAGGGATCCTCCACGTGACGCACAGGAGGGATTTCCAGGCCAGCCCTTCCCCAGGAACCCTGTGTGCTCACAGCTGGGGACAGGCATGAGGCTCCTTCGGGGATAAGGGAGGGGAAGAACTCGGAATATTTGTGCAGTTTGCTGGAAAATGAATTTAAAATACATTAATGGAAGGATCTATAACGCAGCATTGCACCCTGGGGGACACAGGGGTGATCCCAGCCACATGTATTTGCTGATAGTGTTTTGCACCAGACTTTCTCCAGAGGGCATCACCTTTTGGCCAAAAATCCTGCTCACAACACGAATTTAAGCTGCCTAAGATCACGTTGTAGCTGGTTCTATTCCTGTTGTGCTTGTCAAACGCACATTTCCGTGCCATCTGTGGGCACTGCTCGCTGAAAATGCTCAATACAGACATTTAAGGAAACATTTAGAGGAAAACTTTAGTCATTTCTGTGTTCCCAGCACCCAACCTCGAAGCCAGGTTCTGTTCTCACCACATCCCAAAGGTCCCGTTTCTCCCAGGTGGTGATGTCACCCCAACAAATCATCTGGATTCACTGGAACGTGGCAAAGGATGACACGGAACCCAAGGGCAGCTCCCAGCTCCGAATTGCTCTGAAGTCCTGAATCTGTGCAAAGCCAGGTATTGCCATGGCAACAGCCAGGACGCCGGGAGGGAGGAGGGGGAGGATATTTTGGCAGCAGAGCAGAGGCTGGGCGAGGGGGCCAGAGGGGGCCAGGGAAGGTGTGAGGAAGGGGGAAAGCAGCACAAAACCTGCTCTGGGAGGGGGTGAAGGCTCCAGGCAGGGGTTTGTGGAGCACAAGAGCTCTTGTGCAAAGCCCTGCTTTCATCTTGAAAAGGAGAGGAAATGGTCCCCAGCGATCAGTGCTGCTCTTCAGAGCAGATCGATGCAGGCAATCGAGAAATGCTGCATTAAGGGCCCTCTGTTCTCTCGTGGTACAGAAACATCTGAAGAAGGCTGCCCTGGGTGCTTGAGAGACATCAGAGGGTCCCTCTGCCAAGAGCGGCTTTCATCACCAACCTGCAGCTCATCATCCTCATCCTTATCTTGCCTGAACACTTTTGACAGCTCCACAAAGGCCTTTTCCCTTTTTTTTTATTAAACTGGCCTTGAGAACACTTAAAGCTCTCAACATTAATTTTTCAAATCCTAGTAACATTAAATTAATTTACAATTTTCTACCCATCCAGAATGAAATAGCTGGCACTGACGCCTGCAATCTGATATTTTGGAACGGCGGGCACACAGAAAAACAAACTCAAACTGCAAAAATATTGCTCTTACCAGTCATTTGTGATATTTAGCCACAAACCAGGCAACACGTCTGCAAAGCAGGGGCTTCTCTTCAAGGGTGGGAGGAAGAGACTGACTGTTGTTCCCATGACACATGATGAAGGAATTAGTCAACAGCTACAGAGTGACAACCATTCCAGCTACTGAAAAATAAACAATATATCTGGCAGAAGATAAGCAGCCTGTGGTCAAGCCCAATTTTTAAGAGGACTCTTAGAAGAGGCAGCAAAATGTTCAGTCCAGGTTCAACAGCTACTGATGAGTAAAGGCTCGGAGCTGCTTCCTGAGTGGCAAGTTAAACATAAACTGAGTTTTTGCAGAAGAACCACCAAGATGACTGTTTGCTTTCCTAGACCATTCAGCTTTTCACTCAGCTCACACTGCAGGGACACGTGTGCAGGTGGAGTGCACAGGTAACAGCTGCTTCCCTTCCTCTGGGCAATGCAGCTGCCTGCAGGGAGCTAAAAACACCTCAGGGTTCTCCTCTACAAAAAGCAAAACTTGTAGGAGAAGGGGAGGAGCACAGGTTGCAAGGGGAGTACTTCTAGCTGAAAACCCACACCCCTTCAAACCTGGGTATTTCAGGCTCTGGGTTTGTAAAGAAGCCTCATTCCATCTGATAAAAGCCCTAGAAAAGATCAGAGAGTATTGGTCATGCTGCTTCTGCACAAGAGGACACAGGATGCCTCTCAAAGTCAGACTTCACTCCTTGCCTTGCAGCAATTTTGCAGCTTCCAGGGTTGGTTGGATTTATTTGGACCATATGGGGCTGGGGGGAGGAAGAAGATGGTGACAGATAACACAGCTCATCTCACCCTGCACAGCCACTGCAGCACAGGACTTCTCCAGAACCCAGTGCCTTAACCATGGCAACAGCCAAATACTGAGGGCTGCTCAGTGCCCTGAGTAATTCCAGTTTACTCTTTCTGCCCCTGCTCGGATCAGACCTTCGTCCCAGTGTTTTCCTCCCTCAGTTATGGCCCTGGGATGACAGACGTGGCACAGCTCCCCAAGGACAGCCCTGGCTGTCCCTGCTCCCAGCTGGGCTCACCTGCACCGAGGGCCATGGCAGCTCACACAGAGCACTGGCTCAAGCAAAACCAGGAATGGTCCTTGAAATGAGAATAATACAGGTTTGAGAAAGGTTAAAATTCTGGGAGTGGGGGAAAAAAACCCCAGGAGATATCTCCAGTTGGCCCTTTCTACTCCTCCTTGGAGTCTGCACAAGCTCCTGACTCAACCTGAAGTCAGCCTAGAAGAGGAAGAAAATCCAAAAGCATGAGCAAAAGGAGGCTAAAAAGCAGGGAGCAACAGGCACAGGAACTCCCCACCTGCTCCCGCTTTCAGGGATGGTGCTGAATAATTAACTCCACAACCTACAGGCTCACGTTTCCCCAGGCTTTTAATTCCTACCAGAGCAAAGCCCAGGTGGGGAGCACAGATCCTCTATGGAATTCCCCACCTGTGTGGCTGTGCACCCACAGCCCCCTCGCTGGGCTCAGCGCTTCCAGCGTGCACCAGGCTGGGAGAAACCCCAAGGGAAGGGCATCCACCTGGTACCTGCACAGGCAGGGAACCCCCATCCACACCAACATCCCCAACAATGGGACCACCAGGAAAAGCCTCTGCTCTCTGTCAGCTCTGAGGGGCTGCTGGGGAGAGCCCAGAGCGTGTCAAACACCCAGGTCACAGCACCATGGTGGCACCTCAGCGGGGCAGGAGGCCTTCCCCACGCACCCTTGACTTCCCTCAGGCTCTGCTCACATTCACCAAACCCACGTTTTCTCCCCAAAATCCAGGAGAAGGACACGGCACAACCCCAGCTCTGCTCCCTGAGGTGCCAGCTCCACTCTCCCCGAGCACAGGGCCCCCGGGAGGGAGTGAAGCCGGGCACTGAAGGCCGGCACGGGAGAGGCTCTGGGGGAAGCTCCGGGCCGGGAGCAGCCCTGGCTCCCCCCCTGCAGCAGCTGTCTGCACTCAGGAGCTGCCACAGACAGTAATAATGAGATGGCAGCGCTATCCACGACGCTAAATAAATGTCATACCCTTTTCCTGGTTTAATAGCCGTTGCTGAGGCAACCAGTAGTATTCCTCAGCACCACACCCGGCGCAGGATTAAAGGTGGGAAGAGGTCTGGACAGGCAGCGCCGCCACCCTCCCCAGACCCACCACCCACGGGTCTGCTTCTCCCGACTCCAAGCAGCGTCTTCCGCTCCCCGGAGCCTGGAAACTGGAGAGCGAGATGCTCGTAAAACCAGCAACAAAACACCACACACCCCTCCCTCCAGCATCCCGGGAGGTGACCTGCAGGGACAACAGCTCCCGGTGACCCAGCGCTTCAGCGCCGGGCAGGACGCGGCACCGGGACTCGATGGGCCGCCGGCTCAGGTGTCACACACGGGATAAACACGGAGCTCGAGGCAGCTCAGCGTAAAACACCGCACAAACTAATCAAGATGCCTGAGAAGAGGGAGCAGAGCGAGAACGCCATCACCCCGCACTGGGCACACACATTTGGGCCCCCCTTTTCCTGGCCGGGGTCCCCAGCAGCCGCTGCCCCCCGCCCTGCCAAGGAGCGCCGTGCTGCGGGAGGACTCGTCCCATCCCCGTTCCCACGGGAAGGATGCAGCACCGGCAGTCGCCCCTTTTTCCCTGCGGAAAATCCCGAGTTGTGGTGCGTTCTGCCCCCAGCCAGAGGCTATTTCCCAAGGATGCGGGGCGCTGGGATGCCGGGCACAGGCGCTGCAGGGATGCTCCTCCGCCCCCCGGGACCCGCAACCGCGCCCGGGTGGGCTGTGGGCCGGGTGGGCTCTCGGCCCCGCTCCGGGCTGGTTTTTGAGGGGCTCTTCAACCCGCGGCAGCAGCAGCCGGAGCCAGCGGGTGCCGCGGGCGGGCCCGGGGCTCTCCCCGGCAGGAGCCGCCGCAGCC
>VYZT01059597.1:0-32417 GCA_013400735.1 Pomatostomus ruficeps | reverse complement strand
TGGAGAGGGAGGTGCTGATTTCTTCTCCTTGGTATCCTGCAACAGGACGTGTTGGAATGGCTGAAAGACGCATCAAGGAAAGTTCAACCTTGACATAGTGTTCCAGAGTGTGGTCAAACAGTGGAACAGGCTTCCTGGAGAAGTAATCTATGGCCCAAGCATGTCAAATACTTGGACAATGCCCTTGAAAGCATGCNCATGTCAAATACTTGGACAATGCCCTTGAAAGCATGCTGTAGTCTTTAGTCAGCCCTGAAGGTCTCAGGCTGCTGGACTGATTGTTGTAAGTCGCTTTCAACAGAAATATTCTATTCTATTCTATTCTATTCTATTCTATTCTATTCTATTCTATTCTATTCTATTCTATTCTATTCTATTCTATTCTATTATTTTGTTATTCTCTCCAGGGACTTTCAGATATTTTAAATTCACCTTAATACCAAGAAAATACTGAAAAATTAAATTACATAAATAATTTCAAAATTTGTGACTATTTTTAGTGATGTGAGAAGTACTTTGAAATGGATTTATTAGGAATTTAATAGGAAATTGACCTTGAGGTTTCAATTAAACAACATTTTGCACTGTTTTTTGTTAAGATAGAGGTAATTTTCTTGATTGTAGTTTGCATGGTGCTATGGATTGAATTTGTGGTGAAAACAGTGTTGATAACACTCTGATGTGTTAGTTATAGCCGAACAGTTCTTTCACAGCATTGAAATTTTTCTGCTTCTCTGTATTTGCCCTAATGACATTCATCTCTATTTTTCTATGCAGTGGTATAATTATATTACCCTTCTTATGAGTTCATGTCAAATATGTACCCTAACCTTATTGTCATTAAATATTCTCCTTTTTTAAAAAAATTCTCATTCTTGCTATTCAGACTCCCTCTCCTGACATATCTTTCATTTTTTTCAAATTAAAATTACTTACACAGAAGATAAGGAGAGGGAGAGAAATAGCAAATTCTTTTTTAAACTTTCTTCAGAACATTTTTAAAAGCAAGCCTTTAATATGTACAGTAAGCTTCTCAGCTTATGAAAATAGATCATTTGTTTATCAACTTCACTTTTAATTCCTACATGATGATCAGTTTATGCACTTCTTCAGGTTTAAATTAACTAAAATAAAAATTTCTACTCATGGCTGCTTCTCTATCTTCCTTTCTCTCAAAACAGTTCCAAAATAGTATCACAAACTGGTCTTCAAAATAATCCTGTTTACAATAATTTGTTCATGTGCACATGTAAAATTCTCTGAATCTATAGTTGCCATGGGAGATAGCAGAGAGGCATCATGTTATTATTTGCCTGTTCTTACAGTGTTTTAATGAAGAAAAACTATATGTAAACTTCTGTACTTATTTTGTCTCTTTTGTTGTTTTTTTTCCCCCAGAAACTGAATCTGAGATGAGTACCATGTTATCCTCCATATCTGTTTGCAATGTGGTGCACAAGGTCTCTTCTAAATTCATAGCCAAACAGTTTTATACACTATGCAGCAGCAAAACAGAAAAACATTACTTACTCAGAAAAACAGAAAAACATAATGTACTCTTTTCTGAAGTATTCTTTTAAATTTATTTTCTCCCCTCTCAGAGGCAGAAAAAATTCTTAATTTATTAAACAGGTTCAAATCCTGACAACAGGAAAATAATCATGTTAAGCTGGAGAGTAACTCACATTGGTCTGAAAAGAAAGAAGTCTGAATGGGAATGTATATTAAGCTGAAACAAATTAAATAATACACAAGGCACACAAGTGTCTGTCAAGCTGTGTTGCATGCTAAAATTTCCCACTTAGAATCACATTTAATGTATTTTACTTTCTTTTCTTTTTATACTGCAGGAGATATAATTTAGATTTGAATTATGGTAACCTAAAAAGCCATTTTACTGGAAATGAGCAATTGATCAGCATAAAGTGCAAGAAAAGCAAAGATAGAGAGTGTTGCTCTTTTTAATATTTTTTTTCCCTTTTTCCTCAGTTTGGTATTAATCAGAGTGATTTAATACTTGTGTTTTTTTTATTTTTCATCTAATCTCATATTACTTTCCTATCCCCTTAGGGATATCCCCAATTTTTAATCAAAATGCAGTAGATGTACTTATGTCAGTGTTGAGCATCCTTTTAGTTTTGTTAATTAGTTACAAGTCTGAAAAGATTTATACCTATTTTAATAATTTGATTTCTTTCGTATTTGTAATTGTAACAAGGACCAGAATTCATTAAAAATATGTATGATTAATGTATTTTCCTCAGGTATTTTATTTCTGTCAATTCTGCCCTTCTGTAAATTCACTTTGTGGACTGAATCAGGGAGGTTTAGAAAGAACATTCTTCGAGATCAATAAGTGGAGCTTTGATTCTGTAAAGATTAACTTGTAAATAGACTTCTGGTTACAGTAGCTATTCCCGAATACCTCCAATTGTGATGCTGACGTGATCAATTTACAGCAAAAATAAAGCTGGCTTGAGCACATCTGGGATTATAAACAGTGCATTTCAAGAGAAGGGAGGTTCAGACAAAGCAATGAAGATAAGTCCTAGGGTTACAGGAAATTTAGCAGAAAGAAATCAAATACATGAAACATATCCTATCCCTTTATTAGGTTACAGAAAAAATAGAGAATATTAATCACTGATATCATCTGGTCATTTCCAAAGAAGTTTGCAGTGATAATAATAATCAATTTTGGTTTCACTCTAAACATGATGGATATTAGTGCAGAATGTGTTCTCACAGATTAAGCTTGAATTAATGGAGTCCCCAAATTCAGCCATTCATATTTGTCTGATAATGGCCCAACTAAATTAAGAAATTCTTTCAATCAGTAGTGTCAGAACATTACATCTACTTGAAAGCTGTTTGGTGACTCATGTGAAACAAATCAGTCATGTTGTTACACCTGCTATAACATAAAAGTAATTATATTTGTCCTAGTTCTTTCTTATATTAGTTGAATCCTGAGGACATATTCACAGCTTGAAACACAGCACAAGGTGAGCAGCCCTGAACAGGGCCCTAAGAAATAGTTGGTTCATGAAATGTGCTTCAAAGTTGTGGATAAACACTAAGGTAAATCCTAGAAAACATAAATCACTATTCTGGGCCCTATCTACCCAGCCTTGCCTCTGAAAATCTATTTATCTGAAGTATAGTGTACTGACTCAGGTATCTCCCATTTTCAGACTTAGTTGAACTATATCTGTGTCAAGAAATCTTCCTTCTGCAGTGAAGACACTGAAGCTACAACTTAGAGGTTAAGGTTCTTTGTTGAGCAATAACATATTCCCTGAGAGAGAATGATGGAGAAATTTAAACCGCCCCTTAACCCATTACTGTTTTCTGCAGTTAGTACATATAAGATTGGAGAGGGCCATGGTTTCCCAAATCATCCATTAGGAATGTGTGTTGGTGAAGAAATTCATTAAAAATTAAATTAAGTGCTTAAAAATAGAATTTTGTACTTAAAACAAAAAGTGTTTTCAAAAGAAAAATCACTGTATGTGCAAAGGGAAAGCATGCTCGGACTACTACCTCACAAGATGCATGGTAGCACACATACTTCATTCTGGCATACAATTTGTTTACCCAAAATATTTTTTAGCTTGAAGGGTTTCAGAATTTTAATGAAAAAATTCTTGATGTACTTTTTATTATTTAAAAGAAAGATGCTGTCGAAAACATCACAAGCATTGTAAATTATTGTTTATGTGTCAGGATTCAGTTGCCACTGTCAAACCTCTTCACAAACTTCAGTGTTTCTTATTAGAACTAAAAAATATTTGGATAATCAGAATACATTACTGAACATTGTATTAAACAAGCACTATGTTAGACACTACAGAAGTACTTTGCTGGATAGGTAGTTGTACAGAACATAAGCTAACAGTGGGGCTTAGGATAATGGCTTACTTAGAATCTCAGTTGTTTTATAAGCTTGCTGGCATGACAGAATTCTTGTACTTCAAAGATGGAACAAATTATATATTAAATAATTTTAATCCCTGGGTACCATCTATCTTATGTAAATCAGTGTCAGAAAATAAAGGACTGTTTCTGCAGTGATATGGTATCATTGTCCCTTTCTGTAGCTGAAATTTCTGTAAACTCTTAAATGCACAGTTATATCATTGAAAAAAATGAGAACAGTGAAATAGATATTTCAGCAAGTGAGCAATAAACAAAGTTAAAAATATTGTGATAGACAAATGGCTTGCCTAGTATCTTCTGTCACTGGTTCAAAAGCCCTCACATAAAACCAACAAAACCCTGGACATCCAACTCTACTGTGCTCTCATGCAGCTGCTTGGCAATACAGCAGTGGCAGCCAGAAGGTGTGTTTTTACAAAAAACGATGGCATAGCTATCCTGGGAAAGCTTTCCCTTTTAGGACTATGCCTAAAGATAACTATATGTTTAGTCAGAGTATTTTCAGCTTTTTAGACTGACAGAGGAATTAAAGGCACATGAATATATGGCAATTGCAAAAAAAAGATAAGGTCACGTTTTCAGCTAGTTTCTAATATGTATGGAAAAATCTCCCTAAAAATGGAAGTGTATATTGGCTAATGGATCTCCTAAAAAATGGGTGGTAAAACAAATACTAAGCAATAGATCGGTCTCATCCTTATTTAGGCCTTCTGAATAAAACAAAAAGTTAAGTTTAGTAGTCATTAGGACAAGCTAAAAAAAGAGGTGCAAAATATATTATCTGTGTTATACATAAAATGTGCTTTGAATTAATAATTATCCAATATTATTGAACATGTATCCAGGAATATATATCTATCAAATTCTTATCTTCGAATTAATGAGTTTTGCCATTAATTCACATACAACAATGTATTATCCAGGGTTAGTTGTTTGGGGTTTTTTTTGGTTTTTTTTTTTTTTTTGCCATTCAGTATAAAAGAATTAGTTCTTGCGTTAGCAATTCATTATTTAAAGAGACATTACTGCTATTCTAAGACTACATATAACAGCAATCATAAATAAATAGGAAGGTAAAAAGTTAAGGTCATTGCTGAGAATTGTATTTAATATTCAGAGATCCCTTTCCCGCTTTGCAGTATTAACCTAAGTGTTTATCAAAGAAGACACAGATTTAACCTCTGGTTATTTAAACAGAATAAAGACCAGATGTTATAATTCCAGGTTTGGGTGCAAATGACATTTCACTTTAAGAAGCAATATATTTAGTCACAGCAATTTGTGTTAAGATAAGAAGTCATAAGGTAGGCTGCCAAGTTCTCTCTGGTTCATTTGTTATGATTTTTGCACCTGACACAATGTCATGGGTTCAAGTCTCAAAGTGGCACTCTATAGTGCTCTACTGATAGAAGAGCTATCTGTACTTTAGGTGACATTTTAAAATAAGCTCTCTGGCAGTTATCCAAATGTATGCTAAAAATCGTAAGAGACATTTTCAGATAAGAGCAGGAGATAATAGCACTCTTGTGGGCAGCATCTCTTCTCTCTATAAAACTCGCTCTGATACCTAAGGTTGTCTATGAGCTATTACTGAGCACATCTGTAAAGGCTGCCTCACTTTCTTCAATGTCATTTTGTAAAAAGTAACTCATTACCCTTCAGAGATGTTCAGTATCTGGGATCGAAGGAGCATTTTTAAATCAAATTCTATTCAGAAGGCCCTAATCTATGCAACAGGGTTTTTGTCACTTATTATAAATTAATTCCTTGATTCTGGCAACCATCTCAGTCTTTATGTACTAAAGTAACATAGTCAGATTCTCTGAAGAGTAGTGTGTTTAGTGATGAGTTAGTAGGCATAGAAAATTACAATACCTGGGCATATGTAGGTGGGATTAAGATGCTACCGTGAGGGTAAGTGTTCCTCTAGAAGTCTATCAAGCACCATGTTTTTCCTACTCGTCTAGTTAGTCCTGTCAAGAAGGAAAGTTTGTTCACCTGAAGTAACAAGGATAAATAGGACCAGTGGTGTAGACTGTTTGATATGGATCTTTCTGTAAAATGCTCTTTTGCAGGCTTTGGTCACTGTCATTTTCCCTTTCAAGTCAATTTTTTTTTTCTTGGTTTCCAGCTTCTGTTGCTATGACATATTTGAATATTACTGTCATTATTGATTACATTTTTGTGGTGAGAGTTATAGAGCATATACTTTTTCTCTTATTTAAGAAAAAAACTTTTTGCAGATGAAGTACCAACAATTCAGAATGTTTCCATAACTTTTTTCATATTTTGGGGATTAATAAGGGTTGAAAAACTTCATTAAATCTTCAGAGGTTTAATTAGGAAGGCATGCTTAAACTACCTTAATGTGTACAATAAATTTACACAACATACACATGGATGCTGATAAAGTCTTCATTAGGCTTTCTACTGATCTGCGCAAGAAGGGACCAGAAAAATAAAAATTCTGTGTTTTGGCCCTCAAATACCTTATATGGGAGCATGTCCTTGTTCTTCTTGTGATAAGAAAATAAATTATTTTGATTGATGGAACTACTAATCTATCCATCTTCAAATATATGTTGTATCCTCTGTTAACACTTTATGATTTTATAGATAATTTGCTGATAAAATATTTTTGAGTATCTGTGTTTTGATATCTGATGGAATGGTATTTTTGATCTTGTACCAAGGCATTTATGTATTTAACTTTTCAATATCTGGGATAATAGTATGTTAAGTACTGTCCAGTAAAGAAGTAGCATTCGAGTCAAAAAATATGATTAAAATCTGTCACTTTTGTGTCTAATTCAACTGAACCTGTGTTAGAGGTTCTGGTGCCACAGAGTTAATAGGTATTCCTATGAATTGCACACACAATAACTAATCTGAAGTCTGAGGAAAGAGGGGTAATTTATATTTATCAAACTACAGTTACAGCTGTGTTTGAGAGAGTCTATGAGATTGGAGGGCTCTAAATGGATTTGCTGTTGTAATGACCGAATTTTTCAAGAATACTTTTTCACAAAAAAGAAAGGTCCAAGAAAAAAGAAAGGGAAAAAAAAAAAAAAAAAGAAAAAAAAAAAAAAAAAAAAAAAAAAAAAAAAAAAAAAAAAAAAAAAAAAAAAAAAAAGAAAGAGGATATGGGAGCATGGTATATAAGAAACACTAAGCAAAACAAACTCCTTACCTTTGAAATGAGTTAACGTCAAGAACAGATTTCCATATGTTTGTAATTTACTACTAAACATCAGATTTACAAAGAAATTTTCCCTTTTGGATTCAGGTTAGCACCACATTTTTTTAATGTATTGCTAATTTTTAAAAATTAGGCACCATCTGAGTCTCATGCCACATGATCTTCCAATAAGAGCCCAGAGATTTGACAGCTATAAGAAATATTTGGAAATTTGTTTACTTCATGTGGTTTCAAGTTGTGATATGGAAACTAAGATGCCTTAGTCAGGGTAGGTGTTTATACTGTACCATACCTGAGGTAGGGAGAAGCTGTCCTTTGTTTCAGCATCTCATGATTGCTGGTGTTCGGCAGCACAGATAAAAAGATGCAGTCCAGTTTTTAACCTTCACATCCCTTCCTGCCACTAACATAAACACTTTTATTGAAGTTCAGCTGGGAATGAGATGGTTCTGAAAAGGGTTTTGAACAAAATGAGTGTGGGGGGATAACCATGTGTCAAGGACAACTGATTGGGCATAACATAGTGACAGTTGCTTGATAGGTAGCTTTCTGTGATATACAGGCATTCAGCCTGAATTATTAAGAAACAGATATGAATAGGGGTAAAAGAATGCTCCAAAGGTAGGCACTAATGAGGTTTTAATGAAGAAAAAAACACAGCAACAAAAAATGAGGTAGGAAAATTATGAATTTTCCTAATGGAATAGCTACATAGTATTTTAAAGGTGAAGACAATAAGCTTGAACTTTTCACTGAAAAAGGTAGTAAAGAGTCACTAAGACTGATGGATTTTGATAATATATTTTTTAAAGAATGAAAATAAAAATATCTACTTAGTAAATGTTCATTAGAGATGATAGACACCCAGCAAACAGTGCTGTGACCTCTGCTATTTATCTGAACCTTGTTGAAACATTTCTTCTGTATCATTGATATATCTTTTCTTCTTTATCTCTTTAAATTTCAGGATATGTTAAACAAATTAGGAAACCTTTAAGTTTCCTGTGTGCATTTCATTAATACATGCAAGGGGTCTATAATTTAGGTGACAAGTCATTTTGTTACACATCAGGACTCATTTCTCTACTGCATGCTTATATAATATATACGGAGCAGTGTAAGCACTACTTTTGCAGTATAGTGACGCTGAATGGATAGGGATGAGGCAAATATTTGGACATCATCACCAATTACAATAATTCTTATCATCAGAATGTTATACAAAACCTGTGTATTCTGAAATTAAAGTGAACATTTATGTTTTTCTTATACTTACTTACATACTTGTCATATGTGATCTATTTCTTATTCTACAGAAGAGCTATTTAAAGACAAGTGAAGTAGTTCTAGAGAAGAATCAGTGCCACTTGATGAAGAATTTGTTGGTTTTGGTTCTTTTTCCTTAGGATGTGAAATTCATAATTGAATGAATAAATAAACAAATATTCAAAACATATCATGATGCCAACAAACCTGCTCTGCTGAGACCACATTTAAATCCACTGAATGAATATACATGCACAGGTTTATAATTTCTAATTTCATTACAAATTACTTAAAAGTAAAGTTCATCAGTATTGAAATATATTTTAATTATACTATTTCAAACAAACAAATACATTAAATACAAAATGTTACTCAGAAGAGTTTTTCAGAATTAAATGACTTACATTAGATGCCCTGATGACAAGGAAAAGATGTTGCTTGAGCAAGTTTCTAGACTCTGCAAGCAAAGGGTTTTTTGTAGTGTCATAATTAGAGCCACATTGCTCTAAGGATGTTGGAATAAACAAACTTTTATGACGGAATGGCTCTTCATAGAAACAACATTTATATCTCACTAATTATATGAAATAGGAACACCAAATATAAGATGCAGGAAAGACAAAATTATGAAAGCAAAGTGTTTTAAACTGTTCCTCTACATCTTGACTTCTAATATTTGATTGTATCACACTCAATAGGATCAGAAGATTAATCTACAGACATACATCTTAGATGATAAGACTGCTAGTCATAGATAATTAACACGATTAAAATATATTACTCAAGAATAGTGGAAATAATCTCTGATTCTGACTTGAATGACAGGCATGATAGGCAGTGGTACAAATGAAATCTAAGAAGTTTCTGACAAAACTGAACTAGCCAGCTTGACAGTTCTAGGCAACATGCTGTAAAATTTCAGTGACTCAGGCCTGTGGTATAATTAAGGATACACTGATGTCTCTTCCTATTCTTCTTAATTCTGTGATGCTTTGAAAGCATACTAGACATCCAAACAGTCTAACAAAGCTAAAGACAGATTGACAGTGGGAGCAGAGATCATTTGTGGCAGATGACATAATTTGAAGGAGCTTATATATATTATTTTTTTTATATACACACAAATATATATATATTTTAAAGCCAAACTATCAGACTTTGTTTGTCCGATTTCCATTTTTGGGGTAAATATGTAGGAGAACAAGGGGAAGGTCCCATTTAGGCCCCAGTTACTTTTTGTCATTTTGGTCAGACAGCTCAGGTTTGCTCCTTTAGTGGTCCAAGGAAATGCTTCAGCCCCCAGCAGTGGTTTGCTTAGAATGGACTCTGCTCTGCTAAACTTCCATGTATAGAATCAACCTTTACTTTCATTTTTCCTTTTATCCATCTTTTCTCTGTGTTTAGGGAATGAAAAGGATGAATAGGTTGTTGCTTAATTTATTTTGTCAGCATGACTTTTGCATTTAGATTTCCAAAGTTGATTAGGGGATTAAGCTGCTCAACTGCCATTAAAGTCAACCTCCTTTTAGTTAGTTGGAGAATTAAAACATGCATCTATGGGGTTTATAATTTAATGATAGTACAACATTTATACACAAATCACAGGATTCTCTAACAAGGAACATTTAAAACCAACATTTTCTCAGCTAGTTCTACAGGAAACTTTAGCAGGGCAACTGATGGAAAAATAAAGGAGAAGAAAGACAGTAGAATGTGTCTTCAAATAACAAAAGGATTAATTCAGTTTTATGAGGTTTAGAAAAATATACACACAAATCTTAAGTAAAATTTTATTAACATATCAGTAACAATCAAAAACTGAGAATTCATATGAGAAAAATTGTGGTTTAGGGAAGCTTTGAAATAATCATGACCAGAAAGAACAATAGTATTAATAAAATATTTAAAAATTCTGAATCCTAATTTAAAGATTTTAGTCCAAATTAAATGGAAAAAATGGTTGTGCCATTTGTCATGAATCAATACTTGCTTAACTTTTTTTGCATTTTCTTGCATTGATCATGATTACAAATGTCAGACTTGAATCTATATTTTCAGCTTCCATAAGAAAGGTGCATAAAAAAAGCACTGTATGATCTGACAGAACAGTATTCTTTTGTTCCTAAAGAACAAAAGAATAATTAACTACACTGATGCCTGGGATGTCTAACTTGTCATTTGAGATATTGTTCCTATTATTTCAATAACATTTCTTATTATTTATCCTCCAGACTGCATTGGGCTTGAATGCAAAGACTGAACATTCTTTTTTGTTTTCCTGGACATCATTGATCTTAATTATTTGAATTGTTTTCTTCATATATTTTCAAACTATATTAATTTCCCTTAAGCCTCCTTAGCAAAGTAGAGAAGTTAATTGTATTGAACCGTACATTAATTTCCTTTCAACTTCCCACTTCTCATAAAAAGTTGAATGCCAATGATGATGAAATAGTAAATGGGGCAATGTTTCGACCTAATAATTGCCATTTAGTAAAGGCAATTTATCATTGACAGTTTATAGATTATCACATTTATATATAGACATGTATCAACCCTTAAACTGATCTTTCTATGAAATGTCCAGAATACTTCAGAAAGCTCTTTTAAGGAAACAAAATTATGAGAATGTTTTGGCATTGTTGTTGACTCAAGTGTATATGAGGGAAAGCCAGATTTTTGAAACGTGGTACCCACTTTAGCCTGTAGGAATGATGTGTATAATATACAGATATGCAAAACTGAACAGACCAAATTTTGAAATCAGGCTTTCAGAATGGAAATACAGAGTTACTAATCTCTGTATCAGGGTGTTCTTCCTTCATAGAAATATTTTCTAAGAGGTGTAAGAGTTTTTGGTATTACTGGTATTTGTTTTGCACTCAACAAAATAATCTGGGAGTTGGTTTCAATGTGAATGGGGATCTTTTAATTTGCCTTAGTTGAGGTTTCAGATCTATATTCTAGGAGCATATTTGGACTCATTTTATGAAGTTTAATTTTTACTTTATTTTTTATTCCTATGCTATTGATGTACAGTGAGCTCCTTCAAACTATTGTAATATAAATTATCCCATTTTTTCATAGAATAACATTTCCAATATGACAATCTGGCCATCAAATATAGTAAAATTTAGACCAGTGAAACTATAAACACAGCTGTTTTGATTGTTAATAAAAAAAGGTATCTGATTTCAGTCCCTGGAAATCTTGCATTAATTCTGTGAAGTATGTCTTCACCAACACTTAGGTTTTAAATTTCACAACTAGAAATTGAACATTTGTTTTGAATTAGGAAATATTGCATTTTTCATTAAACTGGAGGAACTTAAATTCACAATCCCATCGCCACAATTTTATGCATTACCTTAATCTTAATTCATTATCTTCATCCTACTTTTGCCTCTGATGTCAAAAACCATCTTTTTGTACACACTGATGTGCAAAATCTTTTTGTAATAAGTATCACCAATAGAATAATGGATTTTGTAGTGTATTAAATTATTATAGATTACACATGGCAAGCTAAACCAAGTTGCAATTCTAAGTCCATAGCTAAAAATCTTTGAACATACTTTTATACCTAGATATTGTTATCTCAGAGCGATGCTGTTAATGGAAATTAAACCGTGCTTTCACAAGATTTTGAAGAGTAATATAAAATAAGAGGCAAGAATAAAAACAAGGGACCAAGTATTAAGCTCTTTTACAGTACATGTATTCACTTTGGGGTAAATAATATCACAATTATATGAGCACAAAAGTACCACTTGTCATTTCTTGATTCTAAACCTGACTCTGGGTCTTGAATTTGTTGTAAATTACTCAAGATGACAGTGGCCCCAAGAAGGCCCCTCTTCCTTACTCCAGTGTCATGGAACTCTAGGAAACCATTGCCACTCTAAGGGAGGCAGAAATATCTCAGGAACCAGGAACAAAGCTGGTTGCAGATTTCCGAAGTGCTTTAGAAAGGAGAAGAAGTGAACAGAGATGGACAAAAGGCCCCTACTTATTCCATAAGACTTTTCTTCTCTGCCACAAAGTGGTATGGTCTGAGTGCTAAAGCTCCCTAAACAGCGAAGACCTGAAGGTCACTGAACATGTGTCGCTGGACTTTCAGATTTCGTGCTTGAGCACTCCTGCCAACCCCCCCTCCCCCCGATATCCTGTGTCTCCCTCTGCTTTCCACCACTCCTGACTGCATGCACGCCTGCTCTGCTCAACACTTGTAGGGCTGGTTTCGTGGAGGAGAGTTCCAACCGGCCTTTTTACTTTACTGTTGTCTTGGTTGTGTGGGAAAGTTAAACAAGCAGCAGAGCTCTCTGTCATACTCTTTTAAGCTGTGTTTGAAGCTATACATGGTGAGACTGGCACACATAACACCAACTTGCTTTTACTAGGTTGTGGCCATTAATGAATAAACATTTTTAATGTATTTTTATTTAAAATATAAGAAAATGAAAAAAAAAATTCTAGTCTCTAATGTATAAGTAGATGCTATCAAGACAGAACTTTCTGAAAGGTTTTTTATATATATATATATATGTATTTAGAAATAAATTAAATCTCAACAATAAATTAAAATTAGCCTTTTTCCACAGGATTTTTTTTGGTACAAAAAATTATTTTTGTAACATTAATTATTCTGTATCAGTTTTAGCTGATGACTGTATTTCTGATATTTTCCAATCCCTAATTGCACAATAACAATTTTATCTTGCCATGATAAAAATTTAAAAACACATAATATTCTTTGTTTTTATACTTGAAGCATTTTAAACTCCAAATCAAATGCAAATGAAATTGTACTAAGTAAATATTTTTCATGTTTTCTTGTATCCTGAAATTTTTATCTTGTTTAAAAAAGGAAATAGGTGACTATCATTCTCTGTGGATGAAAACCTACACCTTTTATCCCAGCCTGGAACTCCAAGACATATAATTTCTCTTCAAAACAAAATTCCATGCCTCCTCACCTGTTGCAGTATGAGGCTGTACTTTTCATTCTGTTACTTATAAAGAAGTTCATAGGATGTCATAATTAGTGATATTACTGAAATAAAAATCAGCATAGCCACTCATAACATGACATAAAATCTATCCTTCAGCACTTTTTTGTTTTATTTTCTCTTCAGATAATGTGCTAAAATTATTTTGCAAATAAATATTAATCTAATTTCTTGGAGATCACCTAAAAAAGGCTGGTTTAAAAAAAAAAATGAGCACCGCCTAAGCAATAGAGTTCCTAATGAAAAATAAAGGCCAATCAAATAACAGGTTTTGATTTATAGACTCAACACTCTTTCTTTTAATTTTTTTCTTTCTACTTTATCATTTAAAAAAACCCACCCTAACCACTAATAATTGGTTAAGTGTTTTTCTACACTTCATCATCTGTTGTAACAAGTGATTGCTCATACAGGAATGTCCTGATAGATTTTCGCAGTGCTCGTTACATGGTACTAAACCGGCATATAATTCTTTTGAAACTGCATTGTGGTTTTCAGAGTACATGAATATTATGCTCTGTGAAAATCATTTGCAGAAAGAATAAAAATCAGGGATTTGGTACAGACAGTTCCAAGTTACACAGCTGCAAATCCAATTGTGTCTGTGTTATGTGATCTCTTCTTCTTATAAAGGCCATCTGTGGCAACTTACTTGCTCTGGACATACAAACAAATTTTGCATCATGGAACAAATGGTATTTACTGCAAGTACTGTGTGAATTAGTATATTGTGACCTTTGTCAGATTTAACTTTCTGTAAGTCACTGCTGTACACCAGACTTCCCAGTTACTTTTTTAAATAGTCTTTATTCCATGCATCCTATTATAGCACCTGCCCTTCTAAGGAACACAAAATTNGCACGTCAAGCTGCATCTAGACTAGTACACAAAAAGTGTCTAAGTTGCTTTTTTGTCCAGGGGCATGTCACAGAATGCCATTATATGCCTCAACGCCTCTCTTCTCTTCCCACTTTCACCCAGGCAAGGTGGCCTCATCTACTCTACCCTCTGGGAATCATGTTTGTTCCTTGCTGTTCCCTGAGTAGTGCCTTCTTGGTTGTGAGAGTGCTAACCTGCCCAGGCTAAAGTGTGGTGGGGATGTGCAAGTGATTAAATAGGATAAAACAGCAGATCACCATACTTTAGACACACCATTCACCACTCCATACAGAGTTTATCTTCCCAGAACTCCTCCTGGTTGGTTTAATGTGGTGGTGATGCACCCCTGGATGTTATCCCTACTGCCTCGCCAGAGTCACCAGCACAGCCCACCTTCGCCATGTGGGTGAATGAAAAAGTTAGTTGGAATAATTATTCCCCTCAGGACAGCGAGCCTGAGGGAGAGGGGAAACGTGAGGCTGGTTAAATCCCCTAAGTCCCCTAATTTTCCCCTCCCTTCGTATTTGTTCATCAAGTTTTTGTTCCACTCCTTTCCCCTCAGAAGTATTTTAATATTCATCGAGTTGTTTTAATATTCATATACTGCTGGAAAGTTCTGTTACCCTATGTTATCCATTGGTTAATGCAAACGGCTTCCTTCCCCGTTCAAAAATTATTGGGCCCCTGTCATTCCCTGTCATTCCCCTATTGGTTTGGACCCCCGATTCTCCCCAGGCTTTGCCCCTCCTACTCTCTTTAAAATTCCGTGTCACGTCTGCGTCTGGCTCTCCTCTGTAGACCGCGCATCTGGTCGTGTTGTACATCCGTGTGGTTACAATAAACTGAGGTGTTTGCTACGAGAGAGTCCCTCCACTTCTTTGCCTCCGCTCCGAAACTGTAACACCGACTGCTGCTGCTCTCCCAGCCAGAAGCTGACGGCCTTGGCAGAACTTATGCAGACCTGCGGGGTGTCCAGGTATATTGATCTAAGGGCCAAATGCGATTCTGTCACTCTGTGGCTATCCGGCAGATAAGTGGTCAGCGGCGACAGCTTAAAACTTTACCCTACTTTACACTAAAAGCTTTTGTTTTCAGACATTCTTTTCTTGTTTTTCCCCTTTTTTTCCCCTCCCTCAACAGAGTATATTTGCCAAAACCCCATCCTGTTCTCCCAACATTTGTTTGTTATCGCTATTCCCTAAATCCTAATTCTCCAGGAATCCCGAGAAAAATAGCCTAACCTCCTTGCTGCTTTCCTTCTCCAATTTTGCCAGAGTGTTTTGTAATCCTGTGGATATACAGCATCTATGGGAGAAAAGTATCTGTATTGAAAGCAGCTTTCCAAAACTAGACTGGATTATAATAGGCAACAGATTGTGGAGTCATACAAGAAAGTAAATTGGAAGGACTGTTTTCTTTACTTCTGCACAACATGATTAAGACTTACGATTGGTGACTCATTTGTATTACCCTGAGGCAAGACAGCATTATGCTCAAAATCTTGTTTACAGGCAAAGTAGAGGCATACCTTACAGAGAAGTAAAGCCAAGAATTTGCTGTTAGTATAACTTAAATCTGGAGAATCTAATCATTATTAGTGCAGATTTCATTGCTGCAGAAAAAGAAAAATAACAATGCAGTTTGATGCTTAGCTTCCTCCACTTTTACTGGTTCTGTGCCTGCTCCCTATAGGATCCACTTGTAATCATTTTTAAACATTTGCTAATATGCTTTCACACCTTTACTCATTCTTCATTGATCTGCAGCTCCACACTAAATCTAAATTTCATATAGACAATATCTCTCAAGTGTGGGAGATGTTATTCCTTTCTTATCCCTAAAACTAGCTGTGCTCAGCTCCAGGTCTGCATTTCTTTGATTAATTATTGAGCTGTTAATAGCTATGGAGTCTCCAGTGTCAAGCTTGAGCCCATTCAATGCCTACTTCTCTTCTCTACCCTGCCTCCTGTGTCTCTTCTTCCCTAGTGCCAGCCCTGTATTTCTCCACACTGCATTGTAAATTAGAGTAATAAATATTTCATTCGACATAGAATAACTGCTTTTACTGCAATATATACAAAGCATTGCTTAGACCACACAAAGGTAAATAAAAGGGAAACAAATTCACCATAGGTCAATTAGAGAAATTTCTGTTGCAACTAAGCTGAGTGAAATAAAATTACGGGCACCACAGGAGAAGTTCAAGTAGAGAGAGTATGACTAGCTTCGGTCCCAAAGACTTGCAAATTCAGAACAAAACTATGGCCTTTAAATAGCAGTGGGAATACTGTATTTTGGGGCTATATGGTTGTAATAGTTCTATCCAACCAGTTTTTCTGTACTAAAAGCAAACAAATTAATTTGGGGAAGTAATAAACCATATCAGAATAAATTTGAATATTTCTTTATAAGGCAGTTAAAAAAGTATAACATCCATGGCTAGAGTTTCAACTTATAGCTGTAGTAAGCAAGCAAGAAACGTGACAATACATAAGCTAGAAGCGTGAAGGTAATTAAACTGAAATCTTGTTTGTTGATGAGTAGGACAGGCTGACAGATTGCAGGTTGTCAGCAGGGACTTCGCGGTTATGAAGCACTAACTTGGAGTTCAATTGCTTTTGATTTCATCACTTTTTTTTTTAATTTTTTTTTTTTTTTCCCCTTATCACACTAGTACACCACTGAGGAACTCTTCTAGTTCTTCCAGGGTGGCAATGGACTTAAGTGATTTGGATATTGATGTTGGATCTCACAGTATACCAGAGTTCCCCTTCTTGTTACCTCATGACATTCCTGCCACTGGCTGGAAATACAAAAAAAATGGAAGACAGATGGAAGGACCTGGGTTTTTTCTGCCTATAATACCTGGCCCATGAAGAATTTCTGGCACAAAATTTCTCCTAAGAGATTTTACATGCTTATTATATGCAGTGCACACTGGCCAACGTTGTCTGCACCCAAATGGTAACCTCAGTGCTCTTGTTTTCATACCTGGATGCTGTTGCCATTATTGCCTCTATGGAGACACAGAAGGAAGATGAGAAAGCTATGCAACAACAGCCCACCTCAGTAATTTCCATCTATTTTTTTCAACTCTGACTGCAGGTATCCATACATTTAGGATGACCTTACACCAGTTTTTCTGCCAGTACCTGGCATACTAAATGATTGGAAAGTTTCCTGTTTATCTTAGTTGACTTTGCATCAACTTCTTGATGCTTCTGACCTTCTCATAGTCTGTAACTCCTTATATCTATATTGCTTACGTGAGCCAGATGAATTTAATTTCTTTTGAGTTTGAGATTTCTCTAATATATTATTCAGAATTTACATACTTGCCATGCCTCTGAACTGAAAGTATTTTTACTCTATTATCTGTTATTATCTGTGATTTCTTAAAAGACCACGTACAATCTACAGTTTAAGAAAATAAAACCTGAAGATGAAATTTAGCACAAGAAAAGCATAGCTTTCAAGAAGGAAACACATTTTGAATTGCAAACATGAAGTGATGGGGAATCTTCCACTCTTTTTTCAAAATGAAACTTTGCTTCTACTTATTTCTCCCTTCACATATCTCAAAGCAGAGTTCTCAGGCCATGTTCTTTCTCCAGCTGTGCTTCTCCAATGTTGTTCCTAAATATGCTTGGAATGGGGATTAAAATATGAAGGACCACTTTTCCAGCACTATTTTCTATCCTTTCTATTCTTTCTGCATAGAGGAAAAAGACCTCCTAAAAAGGTGCTATTTACCATATTAACTAAAAACAAAGTCAGTTTCTCTCTGTTTTGGAATATGACATTCCAAACCCCTGAAGCACATTAAGGATTTTACTTGTCTGTCCTGCAAAGATTAAGGAGTTTTGGTAAACATCCTTAAGGCCTGCCATGTATGTCCTTTACAGATGTTAATGGTATGGCTGGCAAGCTAAAGTTTGATATGGTGAATTTTTGGATGTTCATTCATGTGAAATGTGTCCTCACCCTCTGTGAGTAGTTCAGAACCATGTCTTGTTTTATAGTGTAAATGCATATTGTAGATCAACAGTAAAATTTTAGACATTGCAGTCTTTTTTTCACACCAAATCATATTTATGTAATCACTTCCAGTTGATACAGAAAATAAAGCCCAATGAATTTTCTAAGTTTTAGGCTTCTGGGAAGTGTTTATCTTACATTGATATGAAAAGAGTTACCTTGTTCTGCATTTATGTCAACACTTTTGCTTGTAATTTTCTAGTAACAAAACATTCCCTCCATGGAGAAAAATACTGAAAGAAGAGCAAAAGAGCAGATATTAGGAAACCCTTAAACACTGTCTTATTAAAATGAAAAGTGCATCCAAATGTTTTTTTTTTTGAAACAGATGTTTGTATTTGGGTTGGAAATTGAACACTTATGAGAAGTACTAAAAATATGTTACTTTTTATTCTTTGGATATATATTGGAAGGGATAACAATTTATGTATAACAACAGTGCATGCCAAGGAAACACAACAGCAAGAATATTTTGTTGTCATGTTCAATGGTAAAGGTGTTATAAAAACTCATCACTGTGTCTCTATTTTCTCAATATAAATCCATGTGTAAAGCCTGGAAATAAAATGTCATGCCTGCCCTTGTCCCATCATAATAACTTTTATCTCTTAACATAGGCTTATTAAGCATTGAGATAAAATGTAACTACACACAATCCATGTTCTAAAGTGTCTCTGGTACCACTACACAGAAAATTAGAGTTTATCCTTCACTTCTACAAATATTTCACAAGGCTTCCACCTTTCCAACAGCAGTAATAGCTACTTCATCAAAACTTGTAAGCAGCTGGGTAACATCTTTATAATTTTTATCCACACAGTTTCTTATTTCAGTCTTTAAAGTCTATCATAGCTCATATGCCACAAGTGATAGTTGTATCACATTTTATGAGCTGCTGGAATGTTCAACCACTTACTCTCTGTTGGTTATTGCATTGGCTTCATGTGCTGGGGAGCTTTTGTGTACCTTCCCTGTTATCTTCTCAAAACCTCTCATTTTCTCAAGAACATCCCATGATTTATCATTCCTGATCACTGCACAACATCACCAGCTTTCTCCTTTCACCCAAGTGGTCCATTCAGGGTACCAAGTGCAGGTAAATCCATGACTTTCTCAAAAGCTGCCAGCAGTGATTGGAAAATTTACAATGTCTTCCCCTTTCTAATATTATTTCAATACTTACCTCTATTTCTGACTTGAGGGTTGAGGAAACTGAAAAATTTCTCAGGGATTGATTTAAGAATTTTGGATTTTTTTATTTGGAATGCCTGTAAAACTAGTGGAAAACCTAGAATGATTTAATAACTTTTTGTTTTCTCCTGTATACCTTATACAAGAACAATATTTGTCTCTTAAACGGAAGGAATCTGAATAGCCAATACAAAATTATTGGTTGTATTCTAATATTACATATTGAGCCTTAAAATATGAATATGAGACATCAGTTTGATAATTTCCTTATCTGTAGTCTTTCTTAGATTTTCCTGTGAAATTCCAGTTGACTGTGATATACATAGAAATAAAAATGTAGAGATAGACTTACCAAGTTGTATGGTCAGTGCATCTTTCTGACACTGTATATTTGTGCATTTTATAGTGGATTTTGCAAGTTAGTATACAATTATTCAGACATTAAGAATCCACTGTGCTGGAAAAGAATACATGTATAGGCAAGTAAGTCTCTCCCTAATAACTCTCTTTTCTGAGTTCCCTCCCATCTGCTGCTTCTTCTTTCTTAATCACTGCTGTGTGTATGTGTAAGTATATATAAATATATATATATNTGTGTAAATATATATATATTTATTTATTTATTTATTATTTATATATATATATTTGTTTGGAGTTTTTCCTCACTTACATTTTCAATATAGCTGTAGACTTCATGTTTTGCTTAGGTAATCTCTATAATTTCATTTGTTATCTTACCTTTATAGACCAGACAATGCAGTTTCTGTTGGCTGTGTTACACTGTTACTCTTACAAACAAAACACTTTTCCAGCTACGGCTTGATGTATTCTGCTTCAAAATTGTGGCATTCTGAGAGAAAATATGTGTGTGGTCAGCTACTGTATGTCAGATAGAGAGGATTTCATAAAAAGATTAATGCTTCTCATTGTTTCTTCACTCCTTTTTTTAGACAGGTCTCAGTGATACAAATCCCTGATCACTGAAGAAAAACATTCAGCCAGATATGAGCTTGAAAATTTTGCTGGAAGTATACATGAAAAAAAAAAAAAAAAGAGTTTTCTTTGTTCCTATTCATAGTATATTTATAAAATTTAATGGACAAAGCTGTTATAATGTTTATAATTAATGGTACCTTTAAAAACTATGAAGTTTGATTGTACTCTAGGTATATTTTTACCTTGGAACGGTTACAGAGATATTAGTCTAATGGTGAATTTGACAAACTTGACAAATAAATCCTGTTAAAATCCGGATTCATTTTGCTGTAATAAATATGAGATCGCATTAAATGAAAACAAAGATTTATATTTTGTATGTAACAATGTATTGACTCAGGAAGCCAGTAAAAACTGGTTTGCTCATTTTCTTTTATGAGCTGAGCAGAATTTATGTGGAAAATTTATGCATATTTATTGAGTTAAAAACCCAGCATGTTTCCTCTGGAAATTCAGTGATTTCCCAGTAGTGAAGGCTGTGTTGCTCTTACATGAAGGTGGCCAGTATGAAAAAGGAATAATAATTAAATGAGAGATCATGTTCTATGCAGAATGATGATGGAAACAGCATTTGGTATTCCACAAGAAATATATTTTCTGTTTATGAAAACTTGCTGCTCTCCACTGTGCAATAAAACTTACTACACTGAACATATGCACTGCAAGGCTGTTACTTCTTCGTAAGTGTGAAGGGAGGGGGTAAGTGATGAGATATTCTCACACTGGCCAGAAGAAGAATAACTGCAAAAGTTTAGTTACTTATTATTAAAATAATTTAAATATCCTTTCCCAAATTTATATAAGAAATTTCTAGAAGAAATCTCCCTTTGGTATCATGTTTCCAGAGGACTGTGGTGACACCCAGGTTATCTCCTATGACTCTTAGGTATGACTTAAACTGACTTCTCTCATCACCTCCACTCTATCTCTCTCATCAGTTATTCTTCACAAGTACCTATAAATACAATAACTTTCCAGAAGATTTCAGAGCTTCTATAAAGGGGTAAAAGTACCCCCTTTTTTGTGATTGAAACAAGGTATAGAAGCTCAAAGCAACTGTGGTACACAATTTACAGATAAGAAAGGAGGAAATATCTAGAATAGTTTAGGCTATAAAATATTTTGAAAACCTATTCGTACATTTTTCCAAAGATAACCTGTCACCATAAGTTTTATCCCTCCACAATAAGGAAATGTAGGGAGATGTTGGTGTATCCTCTTGGGTAGGAGGTGGATTTCAGGACAAAACACAGGAACTCACAAAAAGCTTAGAGGAACCCAAAGTTTATCTGCTCAAGCAGCCCCTGGCCAGATACGAGCTTTTAAATCACAGCAGGGCAAAAGAAAAATTATATAATTTCCCCAGACATCCCTATCATCTGCCAATCTTCAGTCAAATGAAGATGGCCATATAAAACCCTCTGGGTGCGAGTCACACTACCCAGCTGCATCTTTAATTTAGGAATTGGAAATGAACGCAGCAGAATGAAGAGAGGGAAACATTATGTATCAGTATCTTGGGAAAAGAAAAGGNAGCAAAATACCCGTCTTTGAAACCAGGACAAGGAAAAAATTGCAGCAGGAAGAGAAACACGCAATAGGAGTTCAACTTCTGCATGTTCTATCAATTTGTTTGTCGATACTGTATTGTTATTTTGGTATTGTTAATCTGTAACTTTTATTAAGATTTGAAGCTCCCGTGCCTCTTTATTTCCCAAAAGTCAAACACTTGTCCAGCAAGGGATTAAAAGGTAGATAGAAACCGCCTAAAAATAACAGTCAGTTTGTCTACCAAAAGAAAACTTGAAGTAGTGTGGAAAAAAAATAATTTTAAAGTGTAAAAATTAAGGATAGGAAAGAAAATGAGCCCCCAAAAGTTCAATGTGTCATCTAACGAAAATGAAATGTACCAGTTTTTATCTCATTCACAGAAATGAGGAATCAGACCAGCACATTTATATGAAATTTCACCATAGGTTATATTGAATGGTTTAATTTTAAGTTTAAGTTACCTGGGAGCTACAGAAAAGCTGGTGTGGAGAAAAAGGGCTTTAAACAACCCAAACTGGGCCTGAGGAAGGGTATGTCTTTCTTACTGGAATCAACAAGTAGATCTTTCTGCACTTGACGGCCTTGGTGCTTCTCTACTCATCACCCTGAAGGTCAACTTTTGTCCCTGCCTTTCACAACATGATCCATTCTACAGCTCCTTCTAGTAACTATAGTTTTTAAAATTGATCATACTTTATTAATTTCCTTCCAAATTAATCCATATGTCTTTGTAAAGGTGATGAGCAGCATTTTAGTAAAATTCAGAGTGAAAATCTGTACAATGCACAAGATACACAACCTGTAATACCAAGTTATAATGATAGGTTTGTGCTTCATCATTCTGTTCTTTTCTGTTTTTAATGAAAGTGAAGCATTTCATTTTAGGCATATGGCTACAACAGAAATACAGGTGTATAATATCTTTCTTCTGGGACAAAATCCAAGGGAAGACTGAGGTACAGAATTTCCCCACCTGCACAATGTTTTATGCATTTTCACCAAACAAATTATTTGTCAACCTTACTATTTATTTTTCAGGTACAACAGCTGTCAAGGACACGATGTGGTCTTGGAGTAAACATTGACTTGAATACATTTTTTCTTTCAGTCATAAATTGTTTGAATGTTTTAAAGCCTTAATTTAAAAGATAAGATTTTTAACAGACAGAAAATGAAAGATGAAAGGCCACATCTAAATGAAATACTAGATGCCTACAGAGTTTATAGACATACCAGATCAATTTGTGTGCCTACAAAACCTCCTGGCATGCACTCCTAGATGCAAGCATACAAATAGGCCAGGAATATGCCTTCCTTTTGTATCTTACTGTTCAAATATAAGATATAAATAAAATTGAACCAAAGTAATTGAGAGCTTGTTCTTCTGTAGTTCTTCTACATCATAGAATTGAAATTTGTTCATAAGAAGTAATTTTATGTATAAGGGCTTCTTGCATAGGAAAATACAATGTTAAGATGTTTCGGGATTGCTTTTATTTTCCAGTCTGCAGAGTACTAGAAAAATAATACCAACTTTTTCTTTCTTATAACTTTGAACAATATTTTTCCTTATTTTCATCTGAAACAGTTTCAAATAGTTCATTTATGATGGAAATTTTGAACCATAAACAAGAATCATAAACTATTTACAGAAATGATATTTCAAATTCCTAAACTATATTTTTACAGAAATTTAATTTGAATGAGCTTAATTGAATTAAAAATATAAACATGCCGCAAGCCATGTGCTAAATGACAAACATTATAAATTCATCTAATAAACAATAATTGTAATTTATAAATTCATTTATGCAGTAGCTATCCATCAGATATTTAATGTTTTTTCTTGTTTTCACTTTTTTAAAAAATTTTATTTTATACAAGAGGATATGTCCATTTAAGAAAGATATAACATTGGCTAAGGTGGCATAAATGAGCAGAATGGACAGCAAAGGTTTGCAATATTGATGGCAGTAGCATCTACTAGGGCAATATAATTAGTGAAAATCTGTTTTCAACTGACAAGGTATTTAAGAAAGTCAGAGAAACAAATGACACATTTGTATTCTAATTCAAGGATCTTTAGCATCAAAGTGATACAAAACCTAACAGCATCACTGGTAAAATGATACATTATAGGAAGAAGGGAGCGTAATAAATTAAAGAAGCAATCATGACTTGTACTATCTACAGGTTTGACAGGAATATTGTTAGGAAAGTTTTGTAAATTTAGCTATTCAATAGAACTGAGAACTAAAAAACAATAAGAGATTTAACATTTAAGATTTTAGAGAGTGAAAATGGATCTGAATATGGAATGCAAAACTATTTTATAAGTGCTAAAGACTTCCTGATAGCCCCTGAATTCTGATAAAGACAAATCAAATGTGATGGCAGGATCCACACTCTTAGTCCAATATTCATTGAACTACCCTAGCTGCTGTTATTTTTCACTTGATTTTGGAAACAGCAAAGCTCATTTTGAGACACTCATCACACAAGAACGCAAAAGATTAAAGAGAGCATGAATTGATTTATTTTTAAATAAATAGACGGATGGTTAACAGTGCAACTAACATTTTCCTGTTCAACTAAGAAATGTTGAAAATGCTGTAATGATAATAAAGACCACTGGACAAAGGTGACCTAACTATGAGAAGGTTTGGAGTCTCTTTAGTCTATGAAATAGACACTAGGTTTAAACTTATGTCTCAAAGAACTGGGGAGGAGGGAGTCCAGGTCTCATTTAAGGTTATCTGGATTAAGCAGTCAAATGAGGTCTGCTGGTGAAAAAATTACGATTTTTAAAATGAACTACACTTTTAGAGAAAATACTTTCTTTTTTGTATTTTAATTGGATTATTATTTTTAGAAATACTACAGTGGACTTATAGTCCTTGAGACATTCCGGACTTATGTTAAGAATCACAGTCATATGAGAAAGGGGCTATGTCTTGATGACAGAAAAGGATATAAAAAGATACTGTATGTTTAATGTTCAATTTAGATTATCTTTCCAAAAGACAGACGTAAAGCTAAATTTGAATTTCTGTGTCCATCATTAAAACACAGGTGAGAACAACACAAGAGACTTCAAGCTTTTTTTGCAGTCAGGCAATCTGTCATCACTGTAAGCACTGCTGTCCGCTCTGTGGTTTTCCACTGCCAGTCCTGTGCTCAGCTGCCATCTGCCAGTCCTCTCTAATTGCTGCCCAGCTTGTACCACCAGGTATTCACTCATCTTTCAGGTAACTATTGGTGGAACTTGCTGATGTTTGTGAAATTGTCAGGTTTGAAAATCCCTCATAAAGACAAACTGGAATCTATTAAATTTAGGCTTCTGGAATAATGGTCAGTGGGGTTTTTTGTGTTTCATAATATGAGAAAGAGGGGTTCTAAGCTTGCTATAATTTCAAGGCACTTTAACATGTTAATGCTTATAGTGTAAAGACCGGACTTGAGCTCCTGACTCTTGCTGTGCATGTATGATAAATTTGCTTCCCAGAACAGTAAATTAGGTACTCCCAATATATGAGGAAACCCCCACAGGCCAGCAGTACACACCTGACAATTTGCCTTATCCAATAAAAACAGGCTTACTATGAGTTTTTGTAAGGAGTCAGTTTGTGGGTTTAACAGCTCCGGTTTTGCTGAAATTCCAGTTCAAGAGAAAATCCTTTAAGGAACTGTTGTTACTTGGCAAAAGAGTAGGAAGCCCATAGATTTGTTTCATTTATCCCAAAAGGCAGATACAGCCTTGGCTCACCTGCCAGGCACTCTGAAATTCAGAATCTGTGCCTAGATTGCACAGCAGGATTTTCTATTTCAATTGTGCTTATGATTTTGAGAACTTGAGGTCAACTGAAGTAATTTTATGGTCACTTGTCTCTGCTTTTCATACCCAGCAACTGCAAAAGAGAAAGCCTGTTTTATTTCCTGTGTAATATTTGAATTAGGTTTTGAATAGTTTCTAGCAAAAATCACACATTTTATGTTTCTCCTGTGTAGAAACGTAGTTTAAGGTAGACAGTCCAAGAGCTCTAGAATAGGATTTGAATTTTCTGCATAACTAGTTCCCTCATTTTTATGCATGGATGGTGTATTACTATGAGCTTATTTGCAATTATTTTGCTTTAAACTAGAATCAAATTAAACTTAAACTTCCCAGTACAAATTGTCTTTGCTAATGTGCCATTCACTCTATCCAAGCAGAAGTTGAAGTCCTAGCTGCAGAGCTCAGCACTCCAGTCTCTAGTAAGAAAGCCCTTTACCATCTCTATCATGTTTAAGCCAACAGTCCAAGGTAAATAATGGCCCTTTCCTGCTCTCTGTTGTGGGAATTGAATATTTTTTTGTCTTCTAAACACAAATTATTAATGCCCCTGTAGGTTAAATTAGATTGAAACAGGGGAGTTAAACACTTACGGGAAATTTTTACTTGTGTAGCTAAGCCAATTTTTCTCCTAACTTGATAGATGTTTTAGCAGAATTAAAAAAAAATAAAATTAAAAAACTTGTAGTTTTTTGCAAGGCAGCATCTGAAAATATGTTGGCATTCACTCTTCCTGTGCATCTTCACTGGGATGAGGTAAAATATCTTTGATTTTCTGTGGTACCTGGAGATGAACACTCATCTAAACTCTCAGACTCAATTTCACTCTTACCAGCTTAGATCAACAGATATTTGCAACTTAACTTTGCAGTGCAACCCCAGCTCTTTCCTTTTTCCAGAGATCACTAGGCTGAAAACTCCAGCTTTACTTTCCTATCTCAAGTAAGAAAATAAATTGATAATCAGTTCATATAACCATTACTTGGGACATTCCATCAGTAGCTCTTAATCTCTGCTATATTGTAAGTACATTAATTAATTACAAAATCTATAAAATAAAGGAATTGCAGAAGCTTTTGTAAGACCAAGGCCGGTAATAATGGCCATGCATAAGACAGGACTCCACAATCTAATTCAAGATCTTTAATTTTTAACAGAAATTGAAAGTCTAGTAGCAACTTTAAAATGTCATTCCTCACATGGTATAGAAAATGAGTCCAGCTACTTCTGTGAGGCAGAAGACAATGCTGACAGATTACACCCCAGTTAACTTGGAACTATCAAAAGGCAAAGAATTTGAAATTTCCCTTGACAGATGTTTCAACAATTACTAGCCTGCTTGATCAAAAATATGTTTCTTGTCATAAAATTTGAATCTGTTTTGGTTTAATTTCTACCAACCCAATTTAATTTTCTTGAACTAACATCTCTTAAATTTCTTCAGCCATTTTTGAGATATCTGTGAAGATATTAATTTAAAGCATTTGAGACTTTCTTTTACTCTCTCTTCGATAATGTAAATATATCAAGCTTTTTATAGCTTTTGCTGTAAAGATTTTATTTAGGCCAGTACATTACCTATCTGTGCATTTTCTCCACTGACTTTAATCTTTCATCATGCTTCTCAAAGTATGGATACAAGTAAGCAGCTACTTCACTATTTCCAATAACACTTTCAACCTTTCAGCATATTTTATTGAATGTTTCTTCCTATTCATTGCCCTTTTTCTCCAAGTCTGCAGGATCTTACTTCGTGAAGTCATCCAGTTCTCTACTTATAATCACTATTCTGAAGGATATCCCATAATCTTCTGCATCAAGATATTTTTCAATATCTTTTTTTCCAAGATATTACTCCAGGGATTGAAGTAAAAAAGTATAAAGCAGATAACAATGAATTAAGTAAATATTTCTTACTGGATTTGAAAATTAACAGCTCCAAATAGGATAGAAAGCTTTGGAAATATATATAGCCCCAATTGTCTGAGAGATGCACTCAGTGTGCTTAAAGCTATCCGTAAAAGATTGCTTAGACAGATCCTTTGAAATATTTTGGCAAAATTTAACAGAAAAACAAAGAAGAATTATTTTGGTTTTCTGGCATCATGTGCTTTAAAAATTGTACTTATAAATAGCCTCAAAAAGAACTTATTGCTAGTCTTTTTCATCATGAAATTAATTTCTTTTCCCATGCAAGATACTACAATGGAAACAGCAACAGACCAAGCTCTTTAAACAAAGCCCTTGCTATCTTGTAAAAACTTGCTATTACCTGTAACAATAGGGCACTGGAGCATTTAAATACACTCTGGATTAGTTTCTTCATGCACCTACTAAACTGTTTGGAATGATCAATCTCTTAAAATTGTGGGTACTATGGTAACTGGATATTTCAAGGTGTCATGGAGACAGACTTCACTTCTCCTGAGATGCCACTCTGTTTGTGTCTGCACTGGAAAACAGAGGAGAGGCCTTTGTTATCTGCTCAATTCAACTACTTATAAAATGCAACTCACACAAGGGTTGAATGATGCTGGTGTTTTTAATACATTATTTTTAGAATTACAAAGTCAAAATTCAAGTGAAATAAATGCAGTTCTCGCACAGTTAAATCTCCTATGTGGAAAGAAGAAGAGCAAAATTTTCTTGGCTGAATGAAAAAAAAGATTAAAAAGACCTATCACTACCTTTAGTGAAAAAGAAAAACAGTAAGATGCTCTGACATGTGTTTCTATTATCTGTCTAAAATTTAACAGATTTAGGATATGATAATTCCAACTTAATCCAGATGTGTAGTTTGGGCACTTGCTCACCTCTATCTTTTTAACCAATAAGGAAAGAAATTTAAAACTCAAAGCAGCTTGTTCTGTAATAGATTTAAATTAGATGATTGTTTTTTCTTACTTTCCCCAAATGACTATGACAATAAATATTTTACTTTTCCTAGGAGAATGAGATTCTGTTGATGTAATGGTATTTGTTTCAAACAAGTAAACAAATACAGATATGAAAAAACAGATACCTTCCATAGTTTCTGATGTCTCATCTTAGGTTTGTACTGAAATTTTGCCTTGTTACTTCATTTTTTTTTACATCAGTTATGAGAATCACAGCACTGGCACCCAGAAGCTTTTATCATCATATATGTAAGGTTGACATTTTTCAAACAAAATACCCTTCTGAAAACTGACACTAATAGTTTTGACATACTTTTGTCAGTGCTGCTTTGAGGAATACTTTCTATTATTTTTGTTACTACATACGTTGTCCTTAACTTTAAAGTAAGTGACGCAAATTTTAACTGCACAAATGAAATTTACCTGCTAAATTTGTTTGCCTGAACATCACTCCTACCAATTCTTTCCCTCCTTTATTTTCAAGCAGTCATTAATCTTCTCTTTCATTTTCTTCCAAAATCCAGATTTTTTTTTTTTCTTCTCTTCTATGGCTCCCTGATATGACTTTAAAGGCTCTTTCATGACGTCCTTTTGCAGCTTCAAGTCTCTTGCCAGTCCCTTTTTATCTTATATTTACCTCATGTCATATGGCAAGAGTAGTGTTGTCGCCCTTCCCCAGGACTCATTAGCAAACTCCTAATATTCTGGAAGCTTCTGGTTTTAGGTTAACTTGTTTAATTAGCAACAGAAATAACTTGTGTAATAAACATTTTCCAGATGTTGCCTTAAACTAGGCTTGTTTTGTGTTCTTACTTGGCAACCGTTTCCATCTCTCTGCAGGAGAGTACGTGGAATTTTATTGGTAGCAAGGTGCTACAACAATTAATGCAATGAAAGAGCTGAAGTTAATTAACATTTCCTGCAGAAGAAGGAGGAACAAGAGGAAGGGCAATGAGCTTTTCACTTACTATTTTTAAAAAGAAAATTAACTTTCCTTTAAAATTGCTTATTTTATGCATTGTTTTTTGGCTTCCTGACTAAATAAGATTCAAATGATGATTCATTTGGGGACCAGGGTCCTTTTGCCACAGAGAATTTTTGGTGTTTATGTAAAAAAAATCAAACCATATATCAATAGTTTCACAAAAGCAGCACAATAAAATGAAAAAAATAAAGACTCAAGAAGGTGGTGAAAATTTTCTTGCTCGGTACACAAAGCCATTAATTCAAAAAGGCATTGTCACATATATGTATGCAAGGTTTCTAGAAAGGAACATTAAACTCAGGAATAATTAACTTGTCTTCTGAGTTGATCATCAGATAAACAAATCTGCAAGTAAAAGAATGGCAACACAATAGGACATAAAAAGAAAATATCTTGTGAAAAACAAGAATTTTTACCTTCTTCCTGGAGTTTTTTGTCTTTTATAAGGACAGAATATGACATCAAGCACAGCAGGAGACTATTCAGAAATCAATTTTAGTTACATTATCTTAGAGCTGATGACCTTGATACAACTATAAAATGTGCAGAAACCCAAAAGCTGGAAAAAAATTCACATTAACTCCAAGTCTTGTGTTCCTTTTTGTATTTTATTGATGTTAATATGTAATTAAAACAACAATAATATTTGTAATGTAAAAGATGCTGTACTTCAATGATTTTTTTCATATTATTAATATATCATCTTCATTTAGTTTAATTAAGAGGGAACAACTCCTTTAATAATTTTATGAGAGCCAAATCTGATAGTTTTCAATAACAGGAGACTGTGTTTTTTCTGTAACCTACATGACCTAATTGTGATCATGAAATAATTAAGTCATTGGTATTTTAATTTCTGAGACGGAGCTAACTAGAGTACCTAGAGGACCTCTAACTCTAAATAAAAGGAAAGGTAAATGCTGATCTATTTTTTTTAGATTTGGACGTATTTTTTCTTTCTACTTAAGCTAGAAAGTCTGAACAGTTTGTTTTAAAAAATACAAAAATATATATTTTTGTACTAAGTTGACCTCCTATCAGTTATTAAAAAGACTTTAAAAGAGTTAGGTTTATTTGTTACTTTATTAATCCACTGAGAATTAATACTGATCAATTGATATTGGTTCTGGAAACCTGGGACAAAATCCAAATGTCCTGATGCCTTAAACACAAGTGCATTGAATGCTCTGAAGTTACTATTTTAAGACCAATTAAAAAAAATAAAAACAGACATTTTATACATGGTACAGCAAAAACAAGGGAGCCATTGCTTAGACTAAAGCTATTTTGGAAGTAGGAGAGAGAGAAGAGAGTGACTTCAGTTATCCGAGATATTATCAGAGACGTACACATCCAGAAAATGATCCTGAAACATTCCTTTGAAGATTACTTCTGTCTTTTGAAGGTACAGAGATCTCTTGAAGATAAAGAAATATGATACTAGATTACATGATACTACAATATTAGGTGCCTTTCTCCCCTCAAGATTTACACTACCTGAGTCTCTTCCGAAATAAAAGAGGAAGAGGGCTGTCTCTTTTTAGAACAGATAATGCTGGAGCCAGCTATGCTCTCATTTTATGGGAAATAGCCAGGATGCAGAAGATGTTGAGCAAAAGGAAATTTTACTCCTCATTCTGTGACAGTCAGAGAAGGAAAAGGAAATTGAACAGAGAAGGGGTAAAAGGGCAGCCTCCCTCTACTAATCCTATTAATTCAGTACAGTTTGTTACCAGAGGAAAAAGAGTGATGACAATAACAGGAAAAGAAACCTCTTTCTAGCATAACACAGTAGACATATCAGTTAAAGACAGAGAGTCTCAAAATGGTTCTTCAACTCAAATCTCTCATGCCATGGATAAGCCTCCTCACCATCAAATTATGCAGAAGTCCATTGTATGGTTGATAGGCTTAAAAAAAAGCCCAAACATACTCCCCTCTTGACCCTTTCTCATACCCAATACCATTATACTACAAAAATTTTATAACCTATTTCAAAAGTCAACGTTAACTTTAGTGTCCGTGGCCAAGGCTAGTGCAGAAATTTTCTTATTTTAACATTTTTTACAGCTTCTACAGTAAGGCTGTGTTGGCTTTCAGATTTTTGTATTGTCTATCAGAAGCTTTAATTCCTTTTAGGAATAATATGCTTTTATTTTGAGGAGAATGGTCACCCCTAGTCAAAACAAAAGAATAATTTCAGAATTCCACTGTTTTAAGAGCTAGAGGTTGTCATGGGAATGTCCAGGGCCGCCTGGAAGTGGTTTCTTTTAGTTAGGAACAATTTTACCTTGCTTCAAGGATCTGATGTTTATATCATGAATATTTCTCTTTGTTTTCCACCATTACTATTTTTAAAAACTACTGATGCTTACGTACCAAGAATCAAGGAAGAGTTTATGAAACTCCTGTAGTTTTTACAGCAGAAATGCTCATAAACAGCCAGATTCAGGAGTTTGACAAAAGTATTTGCTGTGACTGGAGACGCTTTTTATACTCTGTACAAAATGCAATACCAGACAGACTAAGTTATATCAGGGCCCCAGAGAGTAAGGGAGAATCCTTTGCTCACTCTAAAGCCTAAAAAAATTAACTTTTAATGGGTAAGTCAGAGGACAGAAAGTGTTGCACGGTG